>JAYJMH010013335.1:0-22237 GCA_036873815.1 Phacellophora camtschatica | reverse complement strand
CAAGAGTAATCTACGGAGGCTGTAATTTAGGAAAGTTTGTTTTCTGTAGAGAAATGCAAGTCTGCCATTTATTTTTCGAAGCATTTTAGTCGCCATTGGCTCTCCAGAAAAACCCTCATCCAGAATGCATCCGAGATAAATTTATGCAGCCTGCCATTTATTTTTCCAAGCATTCCAAGCATTTATTTTTCCAAGCAAATTTATGCAGTCTGCCACTTATTTTTCCAAGCATTTTAGTCGCCATTGGCTCTCCAGAAAAACCCTCATCCAGAATGCATCCGAGATAAATTTATATCTTTCTCATAAATTTATGCAGCCCTGGATATAAATATTTTAGCAAATGAGCAATGAGCTAACTTCGTAAACGAGCAGAAACGCTGTTCCAAATATGAAAATTAAAATTAAAAAAATAAATTTTAAAAGAGGGACCAATTTGTTTGTCTGACAAAATAAAGAAAAGAAAGAAATAGGCATTCTCTTGTGTTTAAAAAGAGAGAGATCTAAATATAGTTCTCTACTCGTAATTTTATCAACTTAAAAAGCAACAAATCAACATTGATGACTAATGTTTGTTATGAATGTATTAATGACCAATGGCTGTGTTATTTTTCTATCTTTCTAATCTTTTATCGGTACATTTTCCCGTTCTTTTTCTATATATATATAATTCATTTTTATAACATCTGTAAGTAATAATTATATCGTCACTGTATCAATGTAGAATTTATTTTCATTGTGGAGGGATTCAAAGCATATGAAAAAATTTATCGGGTGACAAATAATATTTGCCTGGTTTTTTGAGTGAGCAATTTGAATTTGAATCTTGGTTAAAGAGTGAGCAATTTGAATATTTTAAGACATTAGTGGTAGATATAAGGCCAACTTAGATAAGAAAATTTATTTCACTAAAATCAGACATGCCAATTTTAAGTCAAAAGTACAAAAAGAAAGAAGGAACAAAAGAACAATGGAGAAACTGGTCCGCCTTTTATTCCTTTATTATCATAATAAGGGCTTGCTGTCGTCCCGCTAGAAAAGAATAATACGAGGTGAAACATGGACCATTGTCTCCAGGAATTACTGGCTGCTTTATGAATATTGCATTAAAAATCATCCCTTATAACAAAGGGACATAGTGGTTGATTCAAACAATTTTTTTTAGGAACTATTTGTACCTTTGATTTATCATATAAACGTAGAATTGCAAAAAGCAGATGGTTCTTCTCAGACTTATAAACCGGCAAACTTACCACGTTTTTTTGGGTCACTCGGTTTAATAAATCTCAATGAGACTGTACTTACTAAGCTATCTACTAAATATGTACTAAGCTCTCCACAAGCACCCAAACATGCCTATGTGCGCATGAACATCACTTTGACAGCAAAACACTAAAGGCACTACTTTTAATTCTAAAATTTCAGAAAATAAACTCCTCATAGAAACAGCATATTCATCTACCTTGCAACAGCTTCACTGTAAACAAATCCTGCATTAACTCTGTTGATAATTTCTTCGCAAAGATCAGCACCGTCCATGCTGCAAATCCAAAATAAGTCAATCACGAAAATGAAACAGCCGATAATTTATAAAATGACAATTTATCATAATGGAATTTACCAAAGAGTGCGTTAGTGATTAGCATTTTACACAAGTTTTGCTGTTTGAGGAGAGCTATAGCTTTGGCTCCCCTCTAGACTTTCCTTGAATGCAGGAGGAGAGCTGTTGATTGCTCCTCCGGAAAAATAAATTGCTATTCTCAAAGTTTGCTTTCTTATCATTTTCAGTAAATACAGGAATGGCTCCCCTCAACGAGTGCGAGAAATCTCATGGCCAAGCTTGTTGGCAGTGAGCAAATTTATTGAGTATTTAATGTAGATAAGAAAGTGGGAAATGGAAAACGGGAAAGGTAAAATCCATCTCGAATAAGCCTCTCTCTCTAAAAGGTCGAATTTTGAATAAGTAAAACCCGGGGGGGGGGGCTTAACCAAATTGTTCCGGTAGCTCAGAACAATTTTTCACTGGATTGACAAAAACTCAAACAGTCAGTGAATGAGAAAATGTTATTCAATTTATAATATATTTACAAATTTTTGTTTTCTCATTCAGTACAGCAACAAAAATACAATAGAATCCCGATTTTCCGAACCATCAGTGGACTGAGTTGGTAATCCAGCAATTCACCAGAAAGAAAGGAATCCGAGTTCGAAAAATCCGAGTTCTACTTTATTTACAAAAGAATAACCAAAAGGTACGCTTCTCAAATTTCCAAATTATTTGTTAATTCTTTTTCAGACTAGGTTTTTCGAAACATTTTTCAAACCAGTGATTATGACACAAAACAATTTAAAGAAAAAATTTGAACTATTTCAAGAAGACAACAAACATACTATTCGGTGACCATGTAAACAGTTTGATCAACTTTGTATGCAGAAAACACTTGAACTATAAAAAGAAAGAGGCAACAGCTTTTCAAACAAAAAAATTTAGTATGTGCTTGTAAAGACAAATTGATAACGAATTTTATACTCTTTGCTAAAATAGAATACTTCGAAATACTTAAACGATAGGGCAAACACATCCTAACAAAACATTAGACTTCCAGAATCCTACTGGAAACTTGTTGACCTTTCCGTAACAGCTGTTGAAGATGTTTTGCAGTTATTGAGCAGCTGTACTGAGTATCCTCCCAGGTTACAGAAAAACTAACATATAATCGAATTAATGATTCACGGGTTGTCTGAACCAACTGCTAAATGGAGAGGTCATCAGAGTCTGCAATACGACACTTTAACGAAAGTTCGCCATTTTGAAAATGTTTCAAAAATTAATTTTTTTGACTTGAGGTTCGGATTGGGAATGTAAAAGCTAGTCAATGTATGAATTTTCATTATTTTTTACTAACTACAAATGACTTTATCAGCATTTAAGCCTTGAAAGATTATAAGGGATCTGACCGTAAAATCGTCTAGGGTTGAACAATTTCACCCCAAGCGTTTTGCACGGTCAAACCCCTTATAAATTCTCAAACCTTAAATTCTTGTATAAATTCAGCAGCTAATAATAGGCATTTGAAAATTCACAAGTTTACAAAGCTTTATAGCTACGTGGAATCTGAATTTGAACTCAAAAATTTCATTGAGCAAAATTTCAATAAATCTATAATGGCGCATTTTCGTTAAAGTGGTGTATTTGAGGAAAATTTGTCGGCAAATAAAGAATTCTAGAGATTTCTTAACGGAACAATGAAATTTACAGTCCATGCAGGAGCTAAAAATTGCTGGAACAACGGATTTCCATTAAAAATTACGCAAAACAGTGCATTACTTAAAAGCCAGTGCAAAAAACATTTGGGTTTGATATCTTCAATGAAATATATTTTCCTGCCGTCATTTTCAGCTAATAGAAGAGACAATCTGAAATACTTTATTATAATTTGCATCAATTTTGAATACAATAAAAAAAGAAATTTCGAAACATAAAATGACATCAATTAAATAGCGTAACAAAAAAATTGTGCTTAAATTTAATTTAAAAAATAGAGCTTGAAAATAAATAACACTTGAAAATTAATACGTCTTCAATAGGAGTCTACGTACCTATATGAGGGTGCATTAATTTACCACATAAGGAAATTTCTCTTTGGATATCTAAAGTAAAAAAGGATTTTGTAAACTTTAATAAGGGCCTGCTTACATGAGAGTTTCCACGATAGTTCCATCCCCTTTAACCGAGGTGAACATTCGCATCCCGTTTCTGGTCAAAGACTTGCCAATTGCAGTTTGCGATTACATGGGAATACATTCAGACTTATGCTGAAATTCACCATATGGCTGAAGTTTCATCCCTTTTTGGTCCAGCCAGGATGAAGTTTTAATTCCCATTGTTAAACTTAATCACTATTGTTTGACATGGCTCCACTGACGTGTTTGAAGCTCAGCCCTGGGTAAAAAATTTCACCCCTGGACTGAAAAATCTCACGTAACGTCAAAACATTTTCGCCTCGGGTAAAGAGGATGAACCTTCAGCCCAACTCTCATGTAATCAGGCCCTAAATTAGTATCAATAATTCAATTACATGGATAAATACACATACAAATTTTAAAATCATTTTTAAGTGTGTACATTTCTCAGGGCTTTGTTTTAGTTTCACTTCTTACCCCTATTCGTACTTGGCTATTTTGATTTTGATTTTGTTCTGTGATTTTGTTTTTATTGCCCCCCCTCATTTTCTCAGAAACTACAAGAGATAAACAATGAAACTTACCCCTAATTATTCTTTGGATAATTAGCTTTTCAAATATAACAATAGTAATCAATTGGTCAGGTGATTCGTTGCTAGGCAACCAAAAACCAAAGGAAATTTGACAAATTTTTAATTTATCAACAAAATGTTATTCTATATTGTTTACTTATCAACAAATGTTATTCTTTATTTCATTACTGTACTGATTTTTGCAAAAATGGTTCCAAATGGTAGAAAACATGTTTTACATTCAAAGTACTTTTTAGAATTTTCAGTTTCTATTTTTACACCAACTAAATCTAAGTTATCTTTTCGTTTTATGGGCTGATTTCTCTTTTCTGCTTTATATTGACTCCGAATGAATCAAACAAATACGATAAAGCAAATTTGCTACAAATTTTTCATATTTCACACTTTTTATTTCCAACAATGACATCTTAGTGTGAATGACATCATGGATAGTAAATTTTGCTGATGTCAGCAAATATGAACAAAATATATATCACATGAAAGTATGCATCAATACCAATTGAATAGTGAATGTTTCAGATACTTCTTACCAATGCGACAACAGATATGTAAGTTTTAAGCTTTTCTTTGTTGACAACTCTCCAAATATGGTGTTATAATAGTCACATGATCACATACAGAGCAATAAAACATACAAAACTTGATTGCCTATTAAATTTGACTAAAATTAAACAACATTTGGTCACATATATCTAGTGTTGTTCGAAAGAAGTGCAGAAGAGTTGAGGTGGGGGGGGGGGGGGAAACCTCCAGTACGAATAGGGTTAAAATTTGTGCTTGCTCATTGGACAGTGCAAAAAAGGGCCTGGACAAGAGACATTTTCAAGTATCATTTTAAATATATCTTTGGGTGAAAATGAGATACACCACAAATGCAAGCAGATTTGAAGTGTTTCTTTGGATAGTACAGCTGGACATTCGCAAAATAAATGCTGGTCATCTTCCACCTTATCAGCGTTGCACATTTTACATACGATGTCATTTATTAAATTTATCTCAAGGAATTTATGTTGAACAGATTCTATTTGTAAGCCATGGTTGCTACATCCAAATTTAAGTTATATTTTCCATCTCAAACAGAGAGTTCTTAAAGACTTTTTAAAATTTGGATTTTTTTTAAAACAATTTTTGTATGTACAAAGTTCAGGATTTTGTTTGTTGTTGACATCTGCTAAGGTAATAGAGAAGCAGGAAGCATTTCAAAAGTGGGAGGGCACAGAGTTTGAAGGAAACTTTGAGCACACCTTACATCATGCAACCACACCTAAAACAACAAGCCTTTACTTACATGGTATAGTAATGAAATAAAAAAACACAAACAATGGGAAAAAAATGATAAATTCAACGATATTTTTGTTGCTAACATTTTGCCCTGGCATACAGCTTCTGCAGAGCTAAAATCTGGTAATGAAAGCCTCCAAACAATCAATGGCATATACTGTAGTGAGCTGTTTTCTTCCATTTGGGATAGAGTTCTGATTTATTAGAGATATACAAAGAACAAGAGGCATTACTGTTTTATAGAAAAGGGCCTTTTGAATATTGAAAAATAACACATTTTTTAATTTGAGGGGTAAGTTTTCTAAATTTTTCAAAAACCCCAAATGCCCCTAATGTCCTTTGGATCCTGTCTCTGTAAGGTAATTTCCTACTTCCAAAAATCAACAAAATATTTAACATATTGGGCAACTTTTAAGGGTTACTGGCATTGGGTCTACCAGCACATTAGTTAAAAAAAACCTGACATGCCCACCATTGAAAAGGCAATGGTTTCTATGTTTGTGTGAGAGTCCTAAAGTTTAAATTCAAAACAACCAATAATGACTTACCATCAATAGTTAGACCAGTTGTAATTGTCATTTTTGGGACATCAATTATTTTCACAGCCAAGTATTCATTGTTTCTTTTATCAATGCATCCCTGTATTGAGCAGTATGCACCCCTATTACAAAAAATTAATAGATGGTTTATGCATAAGTATACACAAATATATATATAGGTTCAAGTATACACAAATACATACCTTCATAAATAATTCCAACCATGAATTCTGACCAGAAAAATAATAAAACAATGGGTTAATTTTAAGGGAGAATGACTTAGACTCAAGGTTGAGAAGAAGAGTTTCTTAAAAAAACATCAGATATGATTTTTCCATCATTTTCCAATGTTTAGGTAATTATCTATTGTTTCATACTATGTTCACTCACTAAACTCAGCAAAAGCCTATTTCAAGCATGTTTTCTGAATTAAAATTGTTTTTCAACCAGGAAAATTACCAGCAAAAGATTTACAGAGAACAGGTATTTCTTGAGCATTTTAAATGGCAAAAATCAAAATTCCTTGCTTATACAAGTTTTAATCCAGACAGTTGACACAAAAAGATACCCGGACAATGGCACAAACCATATGAAAGATATAGGACTATTAAGTACCCCCAAACCGGATTAAAAATTCCCCTCCTGCTGCATGTCTGACCCAGGGGGCAGTACCACCTAACATAATTAGGGAGGTGTGTCCAAGGAAATCTGACCCAAACTATAATGTAAGGAAAATGCATACCCAAAAATATAATAGTAATTATGGAGCCACAAAATATATTTGTGGAATCGAAATCCCGAGTCAGATGGTACTGCCCCCTGGGGTGCCTTTACATGAATAAACTACAGAAAAGATGAACCAAGAAGCCAGAGTGCCAGTTTCTCAACAAGAGCGCCACAGGCATGTAATAGCCTAAATCTTCACTTTTTATTCGCGAAACAACAAAACTGCACATTTATAATTGCCTTATTTGCCATGTAATTCCATTTTAACACCATTTTATTATACCTTCCGATCTCTCCTTCCAATTGAAAATACTCCGGAAATTCTTCATCCATTGTTGTGACAGCTAAATATAGCCAATGTCAATTATTTTCTCAGCACACGACACAACAGATCGTGATGGGCCTAGCTAACACACGAGCGCCGCCAAGTCGCGAAAATAATATCAGAAGCTGTATCTATTGCCAAATAGAAAAAATTCTTTCAAATAACAAATGCCAATTTGAGCCATTGTATAGATTTCATGAGTCTAGGCTAATTGACGACAGACATCCATGACAATAAACCAACAATACAAAGCCGAGGCAAAAGTTCGTTCACCTCTCCACCAACAAGATAAAAAAAAAGTTGCAAAGATCGTGTCAATAAAGTATTTAACAAGTGTATTTTACGGACCAGAATTTTAGCGACCAAAAATAACTTTCTTGGACTTTTCATGTTGTATGCAAATTTCATGCAAATTTTTGGGAAATGTTTTCAAAAAAACTGGAAGTTAATTCCCAGGGAACTTATAATCATTGTTGCTTAGATGTGTTTAGCTTGCCTTCGTTATCGATTTCGTTGCTGGCATTGCCATTCCTTGAATTTTTTGGGATTATTATTTATTTTTTCGCAATAAAAGTGCTTTCTACACAGAAAAGTATAAAATCTATTAAAGTGTATAAATCTATGAAAATATAGATTTAGAGGAGTTTTTTTTTTACAATTTACACCACAGTTTGTACCTCGAGAAGCAGAACAGGAAAAGGATAAACACGTTATTAAAAATAAAAATAAATTTTAAAAATCTTGGACCCAATGACAAAAATTTACTGCAAAAAAATATTAAACTCTTTATCAAATAAAAGAGTTAAAATTTTCTGATCTTTTAAATAAAACTCAAATTGTGTTCTGCACTTGAATACTGCCCTACTCTACTATCTACTGTCATGGTTTGAGTTAACATTTCAATCTCTTTCAATATTTTTAGAGCTTTCATTTATTTTTATCGAATTTTTACCCTCTTTAATAATTAGGTAGAGTCTTTCATATGTCTTATTTTTATAAAAACAAACAAATTGAGCAATATAAATTGTAGTTGAAATTTTTATTCATTATTCATTGTCAATTACTCTTCATTGTCATAAATGAAGTACTTGCAACTGAAGGAATGGTCTGCTAGCTCTCTGTGGTTGCAGGGTGAAGGTGAAAAGCGGATGGCAGCGAAGTTTGTACGGACGAAATGAATTAATTTGTTGGCCTGCAACTATTCTCGATGATGCTTACAAAACCTCTACGGTTTTCTGTTTTGCTTTAACTATTATTTTAATCGAAAAAGAGAGGCTATTTGACATGGAGGAAGATTTGAGCGGTCTCAGAAATGGGAAAGATGTGCAGTCCTGGAAGAGAAGGATGCAAGTCTCGCTACTAGACGACACCGTTGTTGCCTTCAACGTCGAGGTTTGATTCCTATACTTTTGGAATACTTGATTTAATCAATTCTTATATATCAATCAGAACAGACACTCAGCAGGATTTACCAAAAGTTTCAAGCTTGTTTTTTCAAAATATTTTAGAAATTTCTTGGCACCCAACCAGCTCGTATCGTATCATTTCAAATCAATCAAACCCTCTTTGCTATTGCAAGTCGGAAATGTCAATGGCATTTTGACAAACTTTTCTTTCTTATCGGAATAACTTTTTGGCTCTTGTTTAATCGGTGTTGCCCAATTTAAGTATTTTCAACTAAAACTACATCGGTTGCGTAATGAAACACAATAATATGCAAATAGTCATTTTTGTGCTTTATTGTTTTTGTAATAAAAAGCAAATAGCGTCGGAATGAGATAAAGATGCTGCACACAAACAAATGGCGGGGGTGATTGATATTGTTGCGGTGAATGGATGGATGGTTCTCCGCGTAATTTTTGTGTTTCCCGGCTTGCTGGCCCAGTGTGACGTGCTGGGCCGATCAAATTATATGTCAACGGGTTGAAAGGACACGAACAAATCTGCTTTTGGGATTTCTCTTTTACTTTTTACATAATCGAATCAGATGGTGAAAGCCAGTGAAAGCTCAGATTCATAAATATAACTCGCATCTCGCCACTCAGGTTTTCTAATTTAATAATGTCCATTCAAACATTCTCTCCAATATGCCATGTCTCTCCTGAAGAACTCTCAAGACAATTATGGAAGAATTTCATTTGGAGGGTTGGTACCACACTAGATCAGAATTTGTTTACAAATCACAAACAAACAAAAAACGAGGGGGTTTGGGGGTAGGTTGGGGGTGAGAAATGTTAAAGGAAAAAATTGTGAATAATATCCATTTTTTCTTGCTTGTTTTACATAATTGGGATTTAAATATTTGGCAAAAATGACAAGACTTGTTGGGAATGATATAAAAATGATGTTGGGAATGATATAAAAAAAACCCAGGATTTCACTTTTGACAAAGGGAGATAAACAATTGAAAGAAAGAATATTTTGCACAAGACTGATTCAACATTAAATGTTCTGTTTTGCCTGTTTTGATAAAAACTCATTTTTGCCTGTTTTGAAATGATTGATAAAAAAAATTAATTTTGATTATCCATAATGATAATTTAATTATTCAATTTTGCTGGAAAACTTTCATGAAAAGTTATTTTTTACCTTAAAAGTTTCTTAGTTTATATACTAAATGTTTGTCAAGAAAATATTGCAACTTTGGTTACCATGCAGCTTGTTGTTCCTCTTCAGCTATTTTCTCTATTGTTTATCTGTTTATTGTTACAGTGTTATTTTACAGAACTGCAAAGTCAGTTTGTTTCAAAACATATATATTGAATTTTGAGTTCATTTTTTCAAATTAATTTCCGTCTATGCACATTATTATTTTTGAAAGATTGTTATAAATGCTTTGTGGGTTTTCATTGCAGCATAAAATTGTTTTTGAAACTTTATGATTGTTAGCAAATTGCTTTCAAAATACTTTCTTTGGCTCATTCAATAACATGCAGCTCTATTATGGCTGCTGCCATTGTGTATTCCAAACTTTATAAAGATTCTTTATCATCAATTTAATTTGAAATAAAAACCAATTTCATTGTCATTATGAAAGTAAAAGTAAATTTTTAAATGGAAAGCAAAAGTAAAGTGAAATTCATTTTAATTTTCAAATGAAAAGCAAGAGCAAAGTTCATCTTCATTTTATTCAACATAAACTTCATTTTAATTTTCAAAATCAAAGCAAAGACAAATTGGAAGTTAATTTTTGTTTTCATAATGAATGCAAACTTAAATTGAAATTCATTTTAATTTTCAAACGAAAAGCAGTTAAGTAAAGTGAAATTCATTTTAAAATTTAAATCCCTCTGGCCTATCACTACCATAGTATACCAGTATGCTTTGCAGCCCTACAATTGGGTATTTTGTTTTCTCTTTTCTAGTGATTCAAAACAATAGAAATTAACAAAAATCTGTGTGCCAGACCTCTCCATAAAAGTACAAGAGGGCAATAAAATGGGTTTCGGTTGGCAAACTTCTGGGACAACTGATCTCCTGAAAATAATGATCCAATAATGGCAAAACAACTGCATACTAATGTCAGTTCATAACAGGTGCTGGATTTATAAGCCAAGGTTTTCAGGGGAGTTCCCAAGCACTCAGAATCGATCAAGCACCCATTGAGAAGTCTGGTGTGCATGCAACAATTTTGAAAAAAGATATTGTATGTGCACACATGGCACACTCTGCAGAGTGAGATTTTGGCTGTATCCTGTTTGTAAAGTTATAAAATATACTGTATAATAAGTCATCATGACATCTGTAATTTTCAATGAAAGTTGTTTTGATTTTCTTTTTTAGGGACTGTTCACTTGGCTATTATTTAGCAAACTATATTCGGCAAAATTCTAAAAATGGTCAAAAAAAATTTCAGATCTAGCTGTACTTTTTTACGCATAATTTTTGGATAGCCAAATCTTAAATCTAACCCTTTCATGCAAAAACAGATAATTCCAAAAGTTCTGATATCTTGAAGATGGAAATTTCTCTGGAAGCAAGTTATGTCCCGTTCTTAGAAAGCACACCTTTTGTTAACCAATTCTTCTAAAACAAAAGGAATCTGCCTGTTCCAATTGTGTGAAGTTGAATTTTTGTTTGCAACTATTCACTTCTCAAATACAAAGGTCAAAATTCCAGTATCCTCTTGGGTATATAGGAGATTCTCTTTCATAAAACTAAAGGAAAAACAACCAGATAAGACAAGGAGCATTTTCAAGTGAATACATAGCAAGAAATTCCACCCTTGAAATTCCACCACTGCCCATCAGGGAATCTTAAAAAGTGGTGGGGCAAAATAACAAAAATTTCTGACTGAGCTTGTTGACAAAAAAGATTACTAAATTCTCAGTTGACAACAAGAATTCCAGGGGGGGATTTCTCTGACCAACTCCTCACATTTTAAAAGGTGTTTTTTGCAAAATAACAAAGATTTTTGACTGAGCTTGTTAACAAAGAAGATTACTAAATTCTCAATTGACAACAAGAATTCCAAGGAGGGGAGGAAATTGCTCTGACACAAATCCTCACACATTCTGCTTTTGTTTGAGACTTTTTACTGTTACTTGAAACTGTGTTTGACCTGACGTATTTTCAGATTAACTTGATTCAAGAATATAATCCAATGTCAATGAATAATAGTATCATAAGATTAAGAAGTGAAGCAATATAATGGTGGTTTTAGGAAAGCAGTATTCAGCTATTTGCTGATCAAGATATCTCATTGAGGCATGGAGATAAATTTGCCCATCTGCTTAGTCTCTTTGTTTGTGTAACTGGGGGAAAAAAGTTGTTAGAAATCAATCCAGGGGACGTGTTTTTGAGGTCTAGAGATTTTTGGCCTGGTTGAGAAATGTTGTTTGGTTGGAAACTTAGAATACTTGTGTCTCCTTTAAGATTAGGGGAGTAAACTCTTGCTAGTTTTATGGGACAGACTTCGAACGACAGGGTCAGATCTAGGACAAAGTTTGGATGCATTCGATTGGCAGAAATTTAATCTGGCTTATATAAAACTGGCTTATCTCTGTCAATGTAAAATAATTGAACGGTGATGTGGGTACATGGACACTGGAACAATTCACATTTGTTTCTTAATGCCCATGTTGAGATTGTCTGATGATGTTGCATTAAAATTAAAGTTTTCTTTTTGAATTTTTTGTTCCTTATGAAATTTAAAGAATTTATTAATTTTTGGATTATTTTTACCTTGCAGGGGAAGTCTAAAGGAGAATTGCTTTGCTTCAATGTGAATAGCCACTTGAAAGTCGAAGAAGCCGATTACTTTGGGTTGCAGTATTATGATGAAGAAGGAAATATGGTAAGCTAGGGTTATTTATGAATAATTTATCTACACTATATAGCTTGTGTCTTCTTTGTACAGTAAACAGCACAATATCAAGTCAAAGTGGAACTTGGAGGTCCAAAAGTGTTCATCTTACAAAATTAATTAATTACAATTCTAGACAATACCTTAATCAATCTATTGATGATGCTGTGATTTCAATTACTGGCAAGTAAGTTAACATGAATTAAAAATTTAATCTGTTCTTTCTGGGTGTCTTTTAAGGTGTGTTGGAATTTCTTTCCAGATATTATCTAAGAAAACTGTTTAATTCATCTCTATGCTAATTTTTGTGTGACAATGTCACTGCATCTAAACTACATCTGCTCTTTCCAATTAAACCATATTAAAACACTGCAATATGTTTAGCATTATGTTTAGGTCTAGCCATACATGATCTGGGGGCAAAATCAGGTTTTTAAGGGGCCCTACTGTTGAAAGTTGCAATTATTGGATCCTACTTGCAGGTTAGAATGTTTTGATCAAAAGTAACAATGCATAAAATGTTTTAAAATATATCAAAAATCTTTCATACTAAAAATCCTAGAGGAGTGAGACTTAACATTCAGCAAGTTTTCTTGAATTTTATTATTTCCTTGCCTAAATTTTGTTGAAGATTTTATTGTAATAAATAATAAGCGATATAAATAATAAGAAGGCTTTGAGCGACAGCTGTTGAAAGACTGTGATTTTCGGCCAATTTTAGGTCAAACTGTTTTCCCATGCAAAAGAATAGAAAGTTATTTAAACAAATTTCGACAAAGCAGCAGGTTTTTGAAAACAGCTGACTTTGTGTCTGACGGAAAATTTATCAACTTTAAGCAGTTGCTGTCAAAATATATGTGCAATTGCGCCAATATCGAAATGTTTGCTTTTTAAATTTTCAAGGCATAATTTAATTTGAATTATTTATTCGTTTTTTAAAACGTGGAATTATCGGAAATCTTTTCAAATCTTTGATGTTATGGATGTTAAATATTTACCAGTGCTGTTTTATCTTTGTCTGATATTATTAGCTTGGTTTCGTTGCAATCAAACACGTCAATCAATCTCAGGGCAGTGCACTCAGGAGTTTTCAGTTCAAGAAATTTTTAAGTAACCCAAAAATATCAAAATCAGACTATTTTTGACCCAAACAGATCAGCTATCTCGACAATAAGCATGTTGCAGTTATGTTTCACAATGTCCAAGTTTATCCGAGTCAATACAAAAAGCATTCCAATTCAGTTTATGATCTGTAAAACGATATTATTCAAAATATTTTAAAGCAAATGTCCAAAACTTGATTGATGATTGATGTAGATGAACATAAAAGTCATATTTTTACAAATCTTTATCAAAACGTATTGGACTGACAGGAGTGACATCCCCGTATCAAAAATAGGTTTTGTGGAAAGATTTCAAGGGTTGTTGTTGTTTTATGTTAAAAATCGTTTTACGGAAACAGAGGCTAATTTTGTAACAATAGTGAAATTGACACACTGGTTTCAAAGAGATTACCCCTCAAGAACAAAGCGAACTCTCTCAACTGGAAAATAAAAACAAACAATGTTGCGGATGAGATGTTTTCATTTTCCAGTTGAGAGAGTTTGCTTTGTTCTCGAGGGGTAATCGCTTTACAAAATTTGCCTCTGCTCTTCACTTAATGATATTAATTCTCCTTTGGAGGCGCATAGGCCTTCTGCTTGTTTTGCGGGAAAATTTTAGCGTTGCAGCGATTTTCCAAAAATTATGGCAGCATTTTATTTTTAACACCCATCTAGTTTTCCCTTAAAATTAAGAAACTTTGGAATCTAAGAAATCTGGGCACCAACCTGGGAACAAAAATTTATATTTTTAATCGGCGTACTCAGGGACCTGATAAATGCATGAACATGTTTGACCCTATCATTGTTCAGATGGATAAAAACAACAAACCATGTTTTTTGAATAAATCCTGTCGAGCTAAAATCAAAAGTCCGCCAACCGGATTAGTTTTGGAGACAAAATTAAACTGTCTTAATTTTTTATAGACGATAGTTTTGCAAAATGTCAACTGAATGAAAATACTTTTGTTTCTACTAGCCGTGGTCTTACCTTTGTTTCGTTAAATACAATGAAAATCCGCTTAAAAGAGCCCCAACTTTTCAGAACCTTTACCCTAAGAAGTTCACCACAAGTTTTTCTGAAAAATTCTGTAATTTTGAAGAAACTAGAAAAAAGATTTTGTTAGTCAATGGGATTTAAAATAATGTAGTTTCTCAACCTTATTTGAGAAGACTGACTCCTTTCATTTGTGAATTTTGAAATTTTATATGCTCAAAATATGTAGACTAGAGTATTAATGTCTTGTAAATGCAATCAGATTTGTATTTTGGACAGACCCCCTCCTCATGTCTGAGGGCACTCGCCACTGATAAGCTTTATATTTTGGCTAACAGAATGTATAAAACATTTTTGGTGACGCGTGGTACCATATTGTAATTGAGATAAATAATGAATGAAAACAAATTGAATACCATTGAATAATTTCTTGTTATAAGACGTTTTGCGTCTATGCCCCTTTTCAAGACAAAATATATAACTGTAACAAATTTAGATACTGTACATTCTTGAGTTTTTCTTAAATATTACTCTGCGGAAGATCTTGTCAGCATGACATCTCGCCCTCGGCGTAGTAGTACTCAAAGAAGACCAGTCATCTCTTTTCTTTTTTACAAATTGTTCCTTCATTTATTCAAACCAAGGATGTGGTCTTAATCGATTGTAATCTCTTTTGATGTTGTTTCCTTTCTTCTGAAAGAAAAATATATTATTCATGATCTTGGAGTTTTATTAATTTTTACAAAGAAATACTATGAGCTAATCAGTTTTAATCAAAAAACATGACGCTAATTTGTGACCTTTCATTGCGAAAGTCTGTTTTTCAACTTTTCCTCACAAGTTTTTCATGTCATGCTTAGATCATCGGTTTTGATATACTAAGCGTTGCACCGCACACGCAACACAGGCTACAGTTTTTATCGCTACCACTAAAATAAAAGATATCGCCTAGATCTTATGCACATTCTGCTCGCTTGTATTCGAATTCCGGAACTGAAAAGCTCACGATTGGCAACAATTTGATGAAATTTCATTAGCTGGTATCCTACTGATTGTTTTCACAAATGCCTCTGCCAGAAAGGCTGCTACGTCCATGACTTGTACGAACGAGATAGCAGGATCATCGTTGCTACATCATAGACGACACAATAACACACCATCTTTAATTACATGACAAACATTATTCATTCCTAACACACACATTTCAAAATAACTGCTAAAGAACGAAATGCACAACTGTTATTTAGGCTCGGGCGCACTGGTTTTTGACAAAACATGATAACCAGCTAGAAACGAAAAAACTATTTTTCCAGTCTGACAAACTTTCGTCAGATGTGCGGGCGCACTGGAAATGCTTAGCAATCTGTAACAATCATTGTTCATAAAACAAAGGGTATTATGTTTGTCATGACTTCCTTCTTGTTGAACGAATCGTAAGTTGTCATATATCTAGAGATTGCGTGTCCTTATCTCCACTATTATTTGGTATATAAAATGGACTGGCCCCAGATATGTGACAAATATCATTCATTCTTAACACACATTTCAAAGTAACTATTAAAGAACAAGATGTACAATTGTTATTTGTCATTTATCTAGAGATGGTGTGTGTCATGTACATATTTATCTTTCTGTTGAATCTTTAAATTCCCAAACGGAAAAGCAGATGATTAGAGTAACAACCCGATGAGGTTTAATTGGTTACCAGAATACTGATACAAACATAGATATTTCCTGTGATTCATTCTTTTTCTTCTTGCCTTAGGCTGAACTAAGGGGCTTTTTATAACAGCCGTCGAGTGGATTTGGAGGCCCTCGGGCAAAAACAATTACACCCTAGTTATCGATGGCAACCACGCCTTCCAGACGAAAGTTATTGGCCTTGAAATCTTTATAAATTGGATAGAAAATATTTACGTTACTTGTCATTGTAAATGAGCCATATGGCCCTTCCCAGAGTAGAAGGGTTAAGGAAATTGACACACAAAAAATGTTGGCGATCTGTTCGCGTACGAGGCACGCAATAAGCAGTTCATGTTTGTTGACAAGAATCTCTAAATATGATCAAGTTGATATTGTGAAATTAATTTTTTTTCAATTTTTTGAAAATGTTTTTAAATTATTCATGCTCTTCAATCTTATGCCAGAATTGTTTCATTCATAATCGAGAAGGATTCTTTTTGGAATTTTACTGCCCCCATGCTCTGTTAGCCTTTTTCAGCACAATAGACGCACGTTTTAAATCTCATTATCTATTGGAGGGCTATTGGAGTCGTGATTTTCTTATTCAAAGTCTTTAAATGCCAATGCTGTTACTAATTCATGATTATTGGCTAAGACCTGGATGCTTCATTGACTCAGAAGCTTTTCATGTGGAGTATTACTATCATCTAATCATGTATGAACACTTCCCGCATAAGTGCCGCAATTTTTGTGGGTGGCAACACAGCCGTCAATGCCAACAGCATGCCAACAGCATGTTTCGTCGCGATTGGCTACAGTGGCCACTGTGGGTAGGCTGCTCAACGAATTGTACTTTCAGAAGAAAATAATAAAATTAAAGCTTTTGGAAGTATGAATTGAAGTGTAACCATAAATTGTCAACTCGACTTTGAAATATTTTGAGATTTTTTACGCTCGTCAGTGGCTGGCTATTTGGAAATCGCGGTTTTCGCCGTTCACGAAAATCGAAGCATTTGTTCTGGAAGGCATTTCATGAATATTGGAGCAATTAGCAATTAAATAAACCATCCAGTTTTATTGAAGCAACCTGCTGATGTGGTTGTCTCCTATTGGGTACCAGAACATTTGAATATTGTTTGTTTTGTAATTTATCGCATTACTGGCAAGACTAAATTAATGTGAAGTATAAACCATGCTTTTGGGATTGCGTTTTGTATTTTTTTTATTAAGGCCGTGCCGCCAAAGTTGATCTTTTCAGTGTGTTGTACCGACATATTTCAAGCATGGGGGGAAAACAAAACACATTAAACGTTTTTCAGATTTACTTATTTTGCCTTATTTTCATTTAAGCTTTGCTTTTAGAATGTCTTTATTTGTCTTGTTATTTTTGAGACTATGTAGCTTATCCCTCAATGTATCCTGAATTCGATTCAATTTTATTCGTAAAATCCCAGGGTTACAACAAGTAAAATCTCAAAAATACTTTTATTCTACACGATCCAAGAGAAGCAGAGCTTATCGAGTTTGGACAGCTAAATTATAAGTTTTGAAAAAATAACAGCAAGCAATTACAATACTACAATACTACAGCAACAGCAACATCAAAGATAAAACAGCAACAGCAACATCAACAAACTCGGGTTTCGTATTAAGAAAGGCAAAGCATTCCATATTCGAGCTCTTTATTGCAGAGCATGTATCCTGAATGAAATAAATTACCCCCAGTCAAGAGAATAAAATACATTCATTTCTAGTCCGAGAATGGAATTAATTAACTTAGAAAGAGAGTATTTAGGGTGATTTAAGAAGCACTGAGTTGCCAATGATACGTCACTAGATGAGAATACTAAACAATACGCTGAAAATAGAACTTTCCTCTCAAAATAAGTGTTACATTCCGCTGAAAATAAGATTATCAAATTCTCACTGTTGTCATTGTTTTCGTTTTAGTGTTGGTTGGATCCTCAAAAACCAATAAACAAACAAATTAAAGGTATGTAATTCTGTTGTTAGTTCGTTTGCAAATGAGCAGCCGGCTATTTTTTCTCAGCAGAATTAGACCAAACATTAATTTTTTGTATAAATTTCGTCTTTAATGTTGAAGCAACTCTCTTGATGGCACAATTCATGATAAAATAATTTTTTGTTCTCGGTTCAGCTTATTGAAGAACCTTCCAAGGTCACTCTTACATCTTCAGCTTATTGAAGAACCTTCCAAGGTCACTCTTATAACCACCACATGAGATTTTTCTGAGTGAGGGTTCTATGGTCTTCTGCAAAAAGCAAAAAGCACTGAAAAATTATTAAAATGATCAAACCTCGTTTACAGATTCAAGACAAAGAACACGAGGTAGTTAGCAGTCTCTATTTAGGTATCCAGGGCTATTGGACTATCAAAAGATGCCAAAAAAATTCAAATAACGAACTTTTGAGCTACGTCACTGTCGCTATTTGGCCAGCCAATCAGATTCCTTAAAATATTTGGTTCTCGTGAACTTTTTTGCCCAGCGAAAATTTAAGCTTAACAAAAGTTCATTCGTGCGAAAAATATTGCCTTTTAGAAATCTGACTCAAGTCTAAAGAAATTCAGTATATATGCAATGGAGGTTTTTTTCCAGATCCATTTAGAGTGATATTCAAGTTTCGAGTAATGTTTTACACCCCGGATCCAAATTCCTTGCAGGAATATACAAGGTAAAAACAATATTTATTTTCTATCTATATGATACTATATTCACAATTCAAATTATTTATTATTTAATTTCTAAACAGTATCGCTTATTGTATTAATTTTAAGTTAATTTCACGAATAGAACTAGTTAAGAATTAATTTGTCAAATCCTAATCTGTTGAACCGAAATTTGGAAGGTAAAAATACCAGAACTATTGTGCCAAAATCTTTGCGGTGTTTTTGGGTGAAGTTTCGTCTTCACATTTAGACCGCAATTTTGAAATTAGTCTATTTCTATTATAACGGAGCCGTTGTTTTGATGAAACCTGGATATTTATTTCAAGGAATTTTGTGCCATCTATCGTAATGAACAGGAAGTTATTTTTATCAAAGAAGCTTTGTGTGTAACCTTTCGTAATGAAATAAGGAAATTATTTTTATCTCATTCGTCGATTAGGCGGGGTGTGTTTCTGTAGAAGAATTTAATGTTATTTTCAGTAAAAGCTAGCGGTCATTGAATGCACTTTGAAAATCGGGCACAAGTGAATTGGCGCAGTTCGCCAAACTCACAGGTCTTCTATTATTATGGTCACCCAAAGAAGTTCTAACGTATTTTGTTTCCAATTTTGCTTAGTTTTGCGCAGTCATGCATCAAATCTTTGCGCAGTCATGCACAATATTGAGAATTCTAATAGTAGCTTGAACTTAATGAAACTTATGTTGAAGTTTCTATGAGCGACCTCGTTTTGATGAATGAGATGTTATGACGCGGTTGTGAATAATTGTCTTGAATAATTTTTTTCGTTCTAACTTTTTATGTTGTTACAACATTTAGAATTAATATGCGAATTATTGTTCCTATAAGTTCCGCCAGAAATACTTTTTGGTCGGAATTACAAAGTGATTGAAAATGATAGCTAATTAAGTCGACCACAACTATAAAGAGCACTTAACCACCACTGGGTACAGTTTTCGAACTTTGTACCGAGTGTCCCAAAAAAAACATTCGAAGCTTTGTACCGAGTGTCCCGTAACGGATTTGATCAAGCCTAGAAGCGAGAATTTTGCTCAAATATAGCCAAAATGAATTTTAAAGTAATCCTCGATAGTTGAATTAAAAAAATACCTTGTTTGTTGATATCAGTGCATTGTGAGTTGGAATAATAATTTCGAAAATCGTGTTGTGGGATTTTCTGAATCACGGTGGTCTTTTTCCTTTCATGTTATAGTATCCCAAGGGGCTGTTTTTTCTACTTTTTATTCTTTCATAATTATTCCAAAAGCGACAATTCTTATCGAAACTTTTTTCTTTTCACTTTTTCTATTTCAATTTTATTTGTTATTTTTTCATGATTATTTCCAAAGCGACGCTGTTTGTTGGTGCATCTTGGTAAAGATACTTCCGCGTTCCGCCACCATCTTTTTCGTTATTGTTAATCCATTGTATTATTTCGAAAAGCTACCATCTCGAACAAATTTACATTCCCTTTGAGAGTTCGAAGCATTTTTAATCGATTCTCTAAAGAGTTACCTTTCTACTCAAGCTGTTTTGTATATCCCCTTGAGTTCTTCCAATGTTGATTGATCTTTGGTTATCTCTTAACTCGCTATTTGAAACAGATTTTCATTACCTTTTCAGGAAAGCGGGGTTCAACTGTATTTTGCTTTGCAAACTTTAAACTTTGCAAGTAGATTTAAATTTCAGCCGCCTTCCTAGGAAACACTTAAGTTTCTGCTTGCGAAATATGATAGTGTTGATTATTCACAAATAACTTTTTAGAATGCCCAGATTTATTTGTAATAAACCAGCAAATAAATTTTTTATGAAGTTGATGGTAGTAGATGCAAACAAACTTAATTCAGGTCATAAAATAGATCAAAAATAATCTTGTTTTATAAAATTTTTGTCATTGGGCTATGTGGTTTCATAACTTGGCAAATGTTTCTTTACTTCTGGTCAATACTTTCATTCCCCAATGAAGAAACCATATGGTACGATGGAAAACAGCACGAATTAAAGAAATGATGGGGGTAACTACGCAAGCTTGTAAAAAAATATTTAACAACGCTTCTCTTACATCAGCAAACTGCCATCAAATTTGTATAAAAACGTTACATTGAGAATAAAGTGCATGCCTACAAGAAAACCTGGCAACCCACGTTTACGTGCGATTAATGTTTGTAAATATTCAAAAGAAAATTGTTTATTTAATCCAGAAATTGAAAGTTTAAAAATTAGACTAGTTCTTTTCGAGTTTTTATTTTAATCCTCATATACACTACAGACGTTTATTGGCATGGCATGGGTAAAATTTGGTACCCGGGGTGCGCCAAAAAAAAAGCGGAACATCTTTGACGAGCTACCAAAAATCGTGTACTGCACGGATTAAAATTGTTAAATATTTACGTCAAAAAGACTAAACTTTTGGAGATTTTTTTCGACTCTTGCTCTTCCGTTATAAATTATTTTTAAAATATTGTCGATCTCATTGAAGCTCGAAAACACTGAAAAACGTTGATCAAATTTAAAAAGCTTGAGAGCACCTCTCACATTATAAAAATACAAAGTTTTGCAAAGAAATTAAATATTTTCTTTTGTTGCGCTTTTGCCGATCTTCCACTTAAACTCGCCTTGAATCTATAGTCTGTCCTCTTTGTTTGTTGTTCTGTAAACGACTTTAAGTTGTTATTGTTTATTTTGCAGATACTTGTTTACTTTGCAAGTTCGAAGAGATCTTCTTGATGGAAGGTTCGTTTTTCAACAAATTTTTACTTACCATTGTATTTACCCCCGTATTACTACCAAAACTATTCAATTAGTATAATATACGCTTATATTTAACAGGGGGTCGTGTAGCATTGTGGACAGTTTTATTAGATTTTTTAAACTCGTTTTAAAGTGATTGCGATGAATCTTTGATGGATTTATCCTTTATTTGGGAACGCTTGCGACTCGTTCGGCTCTCTGCAATTATATGGAAACCAAGCCATAGAGGTTGCTCTTGAGGCAGTAGGCTAGATTTTTAAATGTCTTCTGCTAACATGAAATTAAAGTATGATACGTATGCATATATATAGATGCCAATTATCATTACACGATTAAACTAGATGTTAACTTATTTTTTTGATACAACCTTTTCAAAATTTCGTTGATTTTTAGATATCGAGATTAAAACTTAAAGCTATATTTTTTTAGGTTATACTGCAGTGAAGATACTGGCGCCCTCCTTGCTTCTTACATTGTTCAAGGTAAAATGTTTATGTATGTATGTATGTATTTTTATGCCACAAAATTAAAATTTACAATATAATTTAAAAAAAAGAAGTATAAAAAAT
>JAYJMH010013334.1:0-47813 GCA_036873815.1 Phacellophora camtschatica | reverse complement strand
CCAATGACTGAACTATCAAAATATGATAAAAACAAAAAATCCATTTTTTTTCGTCTGAAGGGGTACAGTAACCTTAAGACTATGTAAAGTATTAAGATTGGTTTCTTTAATTTAAGGAAAATAATTTGAAGATTTAATCAGGATTTTGATTGGAAAGTAAAATGATATCCTCAATTAAGAATGTGAACAATTTTATCTGAGAAGAAACTATTTTAGCCTCTAGACGTTTCTGAAAGATAAACTGTTGAGGTCGTCAGGAGTAAATGTTTGATTTTTCACATCTGACTTACATAGGCCACTACAAAATAAAAAGTTAAAAGTACATGAATTAATACCACAAGTCATGAAATTTAATGTGGGGCCACACTGGAACTCTCTGATCGTATTTTTTATTATTTGACTGAAAAGTATACAGTAAACGCATATTGCTGTGAAAAATAACATAACAATTGCTTGATGAAGCTTAACTAAATTTGACAACTCTTTCAAAATACGCTGGAAATGCTGTGCCATGAAAACATACATTCTTGTGAATCTGATATCAGCAATAATGGCGAGAGAGGATCCAAACTTGTTAGGGGGGGGGGGGGGGGGCAATCTCCTATCTCTTATATAATATAAATAACGCCAATGGTAAGTATCATCTGTCTCATGTCACGTTAAGAGGTGAGGGTAAACTTTTGTTACATGGGTTATGGGTATCCTAAGTCTCATGCCATGTTACCACCTTCGCAGCGACAGCGGATTCATTTGCGGCCTGATTATCAACCCCCAATCCCTGCGTGGTATGCATGAAAACTAAAAGTATAGAGTAAAACGATTGCGACCTTTCCACCCTTTACATGTCTATGTGCAATGTATACACTGTATAACGATATGGCCGGTAAGAAATTTGGGGCCCCTTTCTTTTCTAACTAAAAAGAAAAATACAGCCATTTTTAGGAGAAATATCCCGTTCTAAGAAATTCGGAGCAAATCCAGCACTAAATCTAAGCTAGCTGCTCTTATAAAAAAACCTGTAGCGAGCAACAAAAATGCAGTAAATTGTGAACTGTACTACAAATCTAACTCATGTGAATTACTAGCTTCTGAAGCTCGTGACAATAAACCAAAAGAAAATAAAGTTATAACATCGTCAAGTGAATACGATAAAATCATTCACATAGGAAATTAAACTCATAACTTCCAAGATACGGAAAGCCAAAACAAAGTATTAAGATTGGTTTCTTAATTTAAGGAAATTAATTTGAAGATTTAATCAGGATTTGATAGGCAAGTAAAATGATATCCTCAATTAAGATTGAGAACAATTTTATCTGAGAAAAAACTATTTTAGCCTCAAGACATTTCTGAAAGATAAACAGTTGAGGTCGTCTGAAGTAAATGTTTGATTTTTCAAATCTGACTTATATAGTTCACTACAAAATTACATGAATTAATACCACAAGGCATGAAATTTAATGTGGGGCCACACTGGAGCTCTCTGGTCGTATTTGAAAAAAAAATGTGACTGGAACAGTACACAGTAAACGCCTATTGCTGTGTATAATAACATAACAATTGCTTGATGAATCTTAACTAAATTGGACAACTCTTTTAAAAGTATACGCTGGCAATGGTCTGTGTTATGAAAACATACATTCTTGTGATTCTGATATCAGCAATAATAGCGAGAGAGGATCAAAATATGTTAGGGGGGGGGGGTAAATCTCCTATCTCTTGTACAATGCAAACTAATATAATATAAAGTAATACTATTATTAGTAAAATTACCACCAATGGTTAAATAAGTAAGTTTCATATGTCTCATGTAACGTGAAGAGCTGCGATAAACTTTTGTTACGTGGGTTATGGGTATTCTAAGTCTCATGCCATGTTGCCGCCTTCGCAGCGACAGCAGATTGACTTGGGGCCTGATTATCAATTCCCGATCCCTGCGTGGTATGCATAAAAACTAAATGTAAAACGATTGCGACTTTTCCACCCTGGCCTTTACATGTGCAATGTATACACCCTATACATATAAAAGGTTCACACTCACACCATTTCTCTCCACTGTCTTCACAGTTTTTGGCTATCCAACACCAGCAGACCTACACTAAAACAACACCTTGCCTCTAATGGCAATGGAATGAACATAACAATATAATGAATATTTGATGTTGGAATGAATTGAGTACAAATCCGGGTGTATTGGCATATACATTTCATCTCTGATATATCGAAGCATATCCAAACTGAATAAGAATATTATGTTTGTAACATTTAATTATAAATATTAACAATAATAATGAGCGACGTTTCGATGTAATCTTAACATCATTTTCAAGCTAAATGAAATAAAAGACGTTGCCTGTATATATAGAAAAAAAAACGATAGAGAGATTTTTATCACGTGGTGAGAATTTTGGCGATTCAGATTATTGGCGCCAAAAAGACTAAGTGAACAATTTGGCGGCGATGCCATATCCAAACTGGCAAAGAAAATTTTGCGTTATCATTAACATGACATTCAGCATCATCAAGGTCTTTTTGTCACATGACTATATTTAAGAAAAAACATTACCCCCACCCCCTCCCACAAAGGAGGATAAAAATTAAAGGATTGTATCGAAAAAACTAGCAAAGACACCATTACAATTAGTGCATGAGTATATCTAAAACTACTTACCCAATAAAAGGCAAAGAAGGGGGAAAAGAAAAAACGAGAAGAGTTGGTGAATTTACATGGCACCTTAACCGGAGTTGAGTTGCTATGCTGAGTTTAGCCCGCGAGATGATTTTCGTTGTTATGTCTGTGTTTGCATAATGAGATGGGGGCGATTTGAAAATCACCCTGAAGATGTAAATAGCTGAACAAAGCGGTAGATTAGCTCGCTCTCACTGCAAGATTACAAATCATTAATTTTGATGTTAGATGAAGGACGAGTAGTTAGATTATTTGAATTATGATTATTATAAACACACAAAAAATATTATTTTATGTAAACGTAAAACTGGTTAGCCTGAAGCGAATTGAGCTAGTCCAAAGTCTTTTTTTTGAATTTGTTGGAAAGGTAAACTGAGTCTTTGTGGCTTTCCTCTTGCAGTATATTTCCGCAAGCAAGAGAAGTCCTTTATTTTAGCAATCAAGTTCTCATTATCACCTGCCAAGAGCGCGATTGTTCTCCATAATTACACTGTAAATCAAGAGTTGAAATGTCATGTGAAAGATGACTAACCTTATGTCCTTATGAATGTTTCGGAACTGCGAATTCTGACAAATTCATTAATTCCCCCCAGAGAATCAAGAAAAACGTACATAACTTCGGACAGTGCTGTTAAATTTAGGTTCTTGAATATTTTGCTTGCAATTTCTCGTTTTTTCTTTCTTAAGCCTCTGTGAAGGAGAGTAATTCGTATCTTGAAGTATCTAACCCAGCCATTGTTACAAGGGATATGACAAATCGGAAACACGGGGGGTAGCTGAAACAAGTAAAATGCTTGCTTTATTTCTTAACTAAACCATTGCTGAAGCATGACCTCCTGAATATGTTGGAACGCAAGACACGTAAATTAAACTATATTGTCTTGAACGCACGGAGAAAAAGTCTATTTAATCATATATTAGAGCAGTGTCTGCGTTGACATCAACGAAAGCATTGGAAGACCTGAATGAAAAGACCTGTCGCTCAAATTCGAATGTGCGTCAAGACAAGAGAGCGGCTGCAAAGATTTTGTGGTGAGTTCTATTACGAAATATAACGATACTAATGTACATCTTCAATCAGTTTAGTTAAATTCTTAAATAAAGACGGCTCACTTTTTGAAGTTATAACATAGAGCAGAAAATTACAGTTAGAAGTAAGGTACGGTAAGAAACCGCAAATAAGAAATTGGCTGTTGAAAATCAGTCTCAGAAAATCAGAAAATCAGGAATTCTTTTTTCTAAAATGGTTTAAAATTTATATTTCTTCAGTTTCTTATCTAAATCCGTTTTCTTCTCCGTGAGTTATAACTGGATAGTAGCGGGACCATTGCGCGAGCTGTCTGTGAAAAATGTATAAACCAACCCAGACTGAAATTTCTTCGCCTAAAATGAATAGTTTAGTTTTCTACTTTAGTAATTCAAATAGCAAGATAGAACACTTTTCGTCATAAGAGAAACTTGGATAAACTTAAGATTGAAAGTTTCTTAATTTTACAAGAAAACTTAAAGTTTCTTCGTAAATTTCTCATTTTTCAGGCAAGGGTTGTGATGAAAATTAAACTCAAGAGCAACAATAAAATGATGACAAAATCAATAACGGATAACATTTTTTTGACTAAAGTTAAACAGTTACTAATCAACGAGCTTCTTCTGGAACAAAAAGCGTGTTACTTTTTTAAAAAAGCGGCCTCTTGCCAGTGCATGTGGACAGGCATCACGTGTAAAAGCGAAAAGTAAAAAAAAAAAAAAATGAAAAACAGTCTACTCGCCAGTTATAAATTCTTGAAACAGAATTAAATGCTGAGAGCGGGGCTTAAACAATTAACAGAAGAGAACATTGAAATGAGAATTGGTGTATTTCAAAAACATATTTAATGTTCATATTATGAAACAAATAACGACTTTTCTGACAGTGTATTACTTGTTTGGAAAACAAACAACTCAGCTGTTCTGAATATACAATGGTTCGGTTTGATTCCTGTTTTGAATACAAAACTTTCGTTCCAGTGGTTTTATTTCTTTTCAAATTCATTGGCAATAGTGCATAACACAGTGCAATTTTATTTTGAAATTAAACCAAACAGCAGTTTTACCCTTTCACCACTGGAAGAGCTGTATGGCTCATAGCCAAACAACATAACACGCCAAGTTTTCAAGAAGTTAGATGTACATATATAATTTTCTCCTTAATAGATCCCCTCGGTAGCCACGCACACTGAAAATACAACGAAACAATTATAGTTTCAGTAAGTAGGGTTCACAAAATAAGTAGAGCAAGGGCCCGCCACAAAGAAATTTGCTTTTGAGAAACGGCCTGTTTGGTTTCTCAATGATTTGGTAACTAAATGATTTCAATTATTTAAATTCAGTCTTTTAATCAATTTCAAAATATAATTTGCAACCTTTTGCCAAAATATCAGTCTTATAAGTTAGTTTCTTATGGGTTTAACAATTGCATGCTAAGGGTAGCCCCCCCCCCCATTACAATTTGGTCGGGCACAGAGGTCGTGTCTTTAATCTCCACCCCTCGGGTCAGTAATTTGTGCAAATAACCCCTAAGGTGGGGTCGGGTTGGTTATAGCTTTATGGGAAGATGACTATTTTGTAGAATTGTCATAGCCCATTTCACAGAGTCTAATTACCTTCCTACCGAATAATTACTGACCCTGTCCTGGGTGGATCTCGGGTAGGTAATTGATGCATCCATATCCGAGGCCTCTTTAGAGGGGGCTCATAATATTGACGCTAAACAGCCTATATATTGACGGGTTTCTTATTTACTTTCTCAATACCCTCAATACGAATTACGAGCCACAGAGATTCACTGGCTTTGACCTTGCTGCTAGAAACGCTGTTATTTACCACAAAAATGCTTTCAAAACTTGAATCAAAACTTCAACAACTACTGTTGACTTGTTCTCTTTCATGTGTGGAAAGACGTAAATGTATGAACCAAAGTAAGTTTACCACAGTCACATCTCTGTCGTGGTAAGAACTCAAACAGCGACGTACAAAAGAACGAAACATAACATGGGATAAAATCCCGGATTAAAAAACTACAGAAGACAACTCAACTCCCACGATTTCGTATCAAGAAATGATATCAATGGACTCAAAACACGTCGGTCACTTTGTTCGTAGTACGCCTTTACGCAGGCTTCCTTGTGAAAAACAAAACGATGATTCTGATTTGATCTCAACACAATAAATGTTGACCATTTCATCTTATTGAATTTTGACCATTTCATGCCCTTCATATGCCTAGACTTGCTCCAAGTCTAGTTCGTTTCAATAATCAGTAAAAATAGTATCGTTGGACATTTTTTAAATTGACTTTCTATCAAAAAGCCCAAAAGATTCAGTCTTGATAACAAAGATAAGATAACAATTTACAAGTTGAAGCTTTTCCGAAGATAATCTTTTTCAAATGAAAGGAATGAAAGATGTGGTAGATAGATACTGCAAAAAGATCAAGCAATGTAGATATGGTCCTATTTTCTTGGCCTCTATGATGCCGCATGAAACCAAATTAAGCCTTCCCGAGCTTCGAAGCAATTAAATTTAGCAATGGATTTGTTAGAAATTTTGCAAATTAAATCTACCAATTTCGACGTTCGTCATTTCAGTGATTATGAAAGATTATGAATATGAAAGATTTCTTGCACATATTTGCATGGGTTTTTAGACTTATTACAATCGTCGTAGTTATGGAAGGCTATACTACGACTCGTAAAAATACAGGAAGATGTATGCACTTGGGATCTCCGCCTCGTAATCATAATTCGAACTTCGAACAATGGCAAATTCGAACTTCGATGATAGAACTCTTAAAGCCTCGTTTCGACGACCCCCAAACAGTTGGGGGTTTCAAGTCCAGAATTTGTGCTCTAATATTATCGGAATTTTGTTCCATTATACTTTTGGATCAGCTCAACACCATATCTGAGTTAGATTGTACTCCTCCACCCTGAGGGTATCCCCGTTCCCTGTAAACCTGTAACAACAAAAGCCTTCACGGGTACAGGGACACGGAAGAATAAGAACAAGCTGTTGTAGAAACAGCAACTCGGGTTTCTTAAAGCCCATGATTTTTGCTTAAGCTATATGAAAAATAATGTAGATGGTATAAAAAGAGTCAAACATTAAATTGTTCCGAATTAAATCATAATATAGTCTGCTATATAGTTCTTGAAATGTTTGTCAGAAAATGATATAAATTTATAATAATGATCTAATTTTTAATTTATTTAGAAACTGCAAAAATGCTTCAAAACAAAGCAAGTTCCTAACTCCAAACATTTAGTGCATATACTTTGAAAAGACAAGTTACCGATCGTTGCTAAAAAAAACTTATACGCCATGTTTGCAAGAGCGAATGCAGGAGCAAAACGTTCGAAAGTTCCAGCAACACGAGCTCGCAGCAAAAAAGGCAACTCTTTGAAGCTGAGCCCAAAGCCCAGTCCCCACGCAAGCCCACGGGTTACAAGGAGCCAGAAGCACTTGACTATCAATGTCCACCAATGTAATGAAGGCTCTTCAAAGAAAAACAAGCCCCATAGCCGGACACACTATGACATAGAAGAAGAAGCATCGGACTTTATCTCAGATTTTGACAACTCAATGATTCGTTTAGATCAACTGGAGAAGATCCAAGTATCAAAAAGTGACAGGAAAATCTCGAAGGATAGCAAAAAAGAAATAAATAGCAATCTCGAAGCCGTCCTCAAAGACGAACACATGAGCAAGAAAAAGAAACAAGCTTTGTTGATAATGATCCTATGTTTTGATGCAGATGTTCCCGTATCTGTGTTTGAAAAGTTGAACAAGTCTCGTACAATGAAGATCATTTGTGACGAGCTCTTCAAAGGAAACAAGAGTCTCCTGGCAGATATTGCATGAACCCGAAAGACAAGACGAGCTCCTCGAAGGAGCATTTACCGACATACATTGCATGAACTCGACCGAATAAATAAAAACCATAGCCACTTTTAGTTGACTGAAAGCTGTTTATGATAACAACAAAGTTTTGTCCTCTGAAAATAACAGTAACAACGAACCAAGAATCAACGTACAGTATGGACAGCTGTGGAATGTCCGTTTGACATCAATCGCCGTTGAGCATCAGTTAGTTAACCTCAGACTGTTCAGAGTTTACGTTCACTGCGAAAGAGAAATTCTTAAATATGGATTGGGAACAAAATGGACAAAAATGTCTGGATTACAGGCTACGCATCAGTAAACAAACTAACTTTCCTAATACCCTCTGTGTAAAATACAAAATTCTACAAAATTTCGTGTAATAATTTACAGTTAAAGCCTAAGAGTTTCCAAAGTAAATATTTGTGCAAAAAACTGTTTCATAAATTGTTTACAAAGTTGAACTTTTTATCAAAATTTATTTTTTTAAACATGTTCATGTTGCACGATTCTTGAAGACGGTTTCTTTATGGGGTATAATTACTGTTATCCGTACCACATTACACTGCGTATACGACAAGGCCATGGGCTTTTATGCTGTACGAGTCTAATTTTCTGTAAATTGCCTACTCTTTCTAACTGCCTCATCACATAGAATCAAGGCTGTTTAGAAAGCCAACGAAGATTGAACTGTCTTGTATATTTTTTCTCTAAATGGTCACTGCTGTATCGATGTGTTTTCTCAATTAGGCAACTTTTTTATCTCTTTAAAAAAAAATTTTTCATAACAGCAAAGACGTTTTCAAATTTAAAAAACGAACATTTTAATTTCGCTCTGTAGCCCAATGAGGAGGTAATAAAACCAATGTTGCTGAACATATTCAAATCAAAAATAAAGCAACATAGTATTACTTGAAAATATGTATGCGATTAAGAGTAAAATTTAGGCCAGAACATTTTCTAAAAGTGGGTAAATGTACCGACTGTAATTATCAAAACAAATGCCCTATCTTCAATAAACGCCCAATTGAAATACAATTTCCAGAAATAAGGATAACATTTACAAATCCAACGGGTGTCAAAGATGGTTATCCGAATAATCTCATAGCTAAAGTGCTATTCGGTCTGCAGTTTGCAGGGTCGCAAGGCTAGTTGCGGGATTGCGGAGAGAATTTATGGGTCAGGATATAAATGTAGGCCCTAATTTTCATACTAAAATCTCTTATCGTAATTCATTTCGCTTTAAAAACAGCCAAACATAGGCTCATTGTGTCCATGGACCAGTGACGCTATGGCGGTTTGCATGAAACCATGCCCGCCGAGAGCCAGATTAAACCCTGGACCTATATTTTCAACGGGCTTTTTGGGAGGTGTGGGAAGGCCCAGGACCTATATTTTCTTCCGAATCATAACGAAGATAATGGTTTTGAAAAAAAAATTTTTTACAGTGTTTTTTTTAATATTGCAAAGCTATCCTTTCAACGTTTTTTTTCTTCGAAAAACCAGTCTTCCAGAACAGCTGAGAAATGGCACAAAATGAAGAGAAATCCATAAATTATTTTTAAACGCGATTTTATCCGCGTTAAAGTTGAATTTGCGTATTTGAAATAAGATCATTAATTTCCAAATGCACCTCCTTTATCAATCCATTGCATAGAAGATAAATCAAAGCACATTGATCATTTCTTTGGTGTGGCATTGTGAAAGAGGGTAAAAATGGAAATTCTCCCTTCATCTATATCACGTTTTTTAAACTGGGTATTAGCTACTTTTATGCATCTAAACAAACATCTCACATTATTATCCAAAACCCACAAAGTAAACTTCGTCCCGATTTCAAGATTTGGGCGGCTCTTTAGGCCATTTAACAGCCGTTCTGGATAAAAATGGTTCTTACAAGCTCATTTTCAATGCTTAGCACTGCTAGATCCGTCAGCTTATCCTGAGTCATTGTACTCCTCGTGAAGTCCTTGATCAGGTTAAGAGCTTGCCGAAGGAACGCCTGCAGACGCAACTGTCACGGGCAAGGTAAAAAAGATTCCGAGGGCAGTGCATGTCTTATAAAAAATGTCCTCTAACATAAACTTTGCGATTTTATTCAGCAAATTATACGAATCGAGTAATCTGGCCCCAAAATTTGCGACATTCAAACCTCGAATTTGTGATAGCGGAATGACATTTGCTGTGCTAAGATCTCACAATGATTCCCCTGCTAAATTTATTTCTGTAGGCCATTCAGCCAAATCTCTGTTTTGCGGTGACGGCAAATTTGAGATTTGAAGAAAAATATCTCGGCTCACGAGCAACCAATGATGCTAAATATGGTATTCATCGGTAAGTTGACTATCGGTGAATTATACTACGAAAACAGTTGTGAGCTACTGAAGTTATATTTTAGTCACTACACTCTGTCAAATCCTTAGCGCTTTTTTTGGTCACCAGGTAGGCCTGCAAAATTTGTGCGGAACTCATCATGACCCATAAACAACAGAATGCAACATAACAATTACGGGGGCCCGGACATTTTATACCCCCTCTCGACGCCTTTGCATGCAATGGGGCTAATTGAGGTCTGTCAAATGGCAGTAACAATATGAATCTTTCCAGACTTCAAATTCATTCATATTTTAGAAAGAAAACCTATTTCCATTCAAACCTATTCCAGAATAGCAGCAACGGATAATTTTGCTTTTTTCATGAAAGACTTTTTGCCGCATGTTTAAAAATAGCGTGAATTGATTTTTTCAAAATGTAAACACCAAGGAATGCAATAAAAATTATCCTACGCTTTTGAGAGTGTAATCCTAGCATCGATGCTAGATATTAGTATAAAAAAACAAGAGATTTGTGAAGCCTGTTTCGAGATTACTTTTTTCGTTATCACCAATAAAAGCATTCCAAATTTTCCTGACAATTCTATAGAAGGATTGATGAACTTGTAAACAGGATGTTTGATCAGTTCAATTCTAGTGTAGAAAGTAAAATTATATTGATGGCAAAAATACAGGATATGCTCTCTGGATACCAACAAATGCAAAGTAAATTTGTTAAATAGTGGTTGCCGCAAAATTTCATTGCAAATTCAGAAAAATATTGATTAAATGTTTGATTGTCTCATAAATTCAATTTCAAATATTTTCTGAGCTCTGATCATTCTAAAAAGCCATTGATCTTTACTTGCACATGTTCACTATCAAGGTCTAAAAATCGAAAAACAACTCAAATAATCTTTGGATTTTAAACATCTCGAGTCTCTCAGAATTCAAAATTTTGAAATCGACCTCAAATTCCACATGATATAAAACAGCTATTTTCACGAACATTTAGAGATTTCGAGTTTTGCATAGGACCTAGCCCTCCGTTATGGGATGTGAACGAATGCTACATACAGCCGCTGCGCTCTTCCTTGGTGATACGTATGGTGAAGTCAAGATGATAACTATTCGTTTACTTTTGCATCTCTAATGTAGAACTCTGGTCTCCTGATGAAAATGTAAGAAGCGTCAAGCAAATAAACAAACTTTACAAGCATTATACTCTTTTACAAGTTACTGATTGAATGAGTCTCCAAGTGCAGGAAAAAGCAGGAAAACGTTTTCTATGATTCAGATTTGTGTGTATCTTTTCAACTATGCCAACGGAAGTCAAATGACAAGGTAAAATCAAATGAAATAGTAGTCCAATAACTTAGAGAAACAAGTTGATATCGACACCAGCTCAAATTAATACTTGACGAGCGAAAGTGCTGATAATTCTACCAAAAGTATCTGATTCAATTTACCATTTTTGAAAGAAATATTTTATGAGTAAATTTAGATTAGAAATTGATACAATGTTTCAAACTGTATCTTGAAATATATATTACATTCCGTGTTTTGTTTTACATTCCGTGTTTTGAATTCTGTCACAGGGAAACAAGAGGAGAGAGAAGAGTGACCGAATTCAAAACAAGGAGTGTATGACAGATAGAATGAGAACAGTCGAAGTGGGAACAAAACATAATCTTTATTTTTCCTAAAGCCCGTGGTACCACAAGCAAGCTATCAAATGTCACTGATGCTATATGCCAGTTCTCGAACTTTAAACTTAATCATTTCGATAAACAAACATTTTTCCTGTTTTAGGTCTTTGCTTGTTCGATCTATTGGTCTTTTTAGACTCAGACTCGTGTGTTATTCGATAGACTGAATTTAGGTAGTTTCATACCTATTGAATTTTAAAGATCATAATTTTCAATACACTCCACGTAATTTCGCTTTTCCTCACGTAAACCATTTTCAGCAAAGAAATTTTATTTCAAGGCTACTTAATACTTCAAGATTAGTCTTTCTTCCTCGAACAAAAATATTCTGATTGGTATCAATTGTTACGTACATAGATTTCGATGATATCAATTTCGATTTCAATAGAAATAACTGAGGCTCGTCTAATTTATATTCTAATGCAACAGTGTGCCTTTAACCCAACCTCGTCCCCAGAACTTTGTGTATGCTTATGCATCTGCCTGACTGAGGCCCTGGGAAATAGGTTGCCTTTAGCCATAACCATGATTCAAAATGGCTATTTCAACTTTGCCGTGTTTAATTTTGCGTTCATTTGCGTTCTTTTACGTTCTTTCGCGTTCACGAATACCTTAAAACCGGTGGGTGGGTTTGTATAATACAGATAACGACCAATTCTACTTTCGTATGCACACAAGCATCTTTAAAAATAGGTGACAATCCATTAGGCTAATTATAAACATCATTTCAATGCATTGCCTCCAAACGAAACAATGAAACCAAAATCAAATCTCCAATATCTGATACAAACTATGATCCAAATTGCCATTTCTATTTTGGGGTAGTGATTCTTGTGTAAAGAAATCTCTTAAAAGTGTGGGTGATAAGGAATGAGGCAGCTAGTGACTGATAAAAACCATATCAACAAGAAAAACCATGAAACCAAAATCGAATTTCCCATATCTTATACAAACCATGATCCAGCATGACCATTTCTACTTTGGCGTGATTCTTATGTACACGAATGTTCTTTTCAGTATGAGCCATAGCGTATCAATGATTTTGAAACCAAAATCAAATCATACATACCTGGTACAAACCATGATCCAACATGATTATTTCAACCTTTCCGTGGTCATTCTTACGAACAAGGATATTTCCAGGGTGAGGATCACAGTGTACGTAACCATTGACAAATATCATCTCACTGTATAATTCACCAAGCTTTCGAGATAACTATAAAACGTGAAAATAAATAGATTATTTACAATTTAAAAAAAATTATGTATAAATACATATATGTTTGTAGTTTATGGCAGTTTAATTACTCATATTTTTTTAGATCCGGTACTCCAACAAATATCTACAATTCTGCATATAAAATTTATAGTTCTCACAACTCACGATGTCTAAATTTTCTAAAGTAAAAACTCATTGAAAACAAGCCATTTAGATGAAAAAAAAGTAAATAAAAAGTCAAGCCAAGTCAAGTCAAATTAAAAGAAGTAAACCTCGGCTCCTGATATTCCAACTTTTTCGATGTATGCAATATCATCAACGCGTCCTCCTTCGCAAAATTCCATTGCAAGCAGTCTATTAGTCGTCAATTCCCAGTAAATTTTCGGGACCTGAAACACAATGACGTTGATTAAAACTGCGAAGCGTAACATGCGACACATAATTGAAAAAAAATAAAATATGTGATGTGCTGATAGTGTGATAACACAAAGACTACAAACATTAGTAAAAGTCTAATATATATCAATTTTAAAAAGTTATATTTGTAAATGTTAGTTTACTAAAAATGTCAGCAACGGCTACTTTTGAGTTTAACAAATAAGCACATCACACAACGCTGGATCTTGCAAACACAACCAGGATGTATCTTTTCAAAGACTGTAGCTTACTAAAAATATCAGCAAAACCTAAGTAAGCTATATCATGTTTTTTCATGATACCAATTCTTGTACTGGCAAAAATACTTCATACTTTCATGATCAATACAAGGCGTAGCCATATTTCTTTACAGAAACCATAAAAATATAAATTTTCATTTTCAATTTCAATAGCAAGAACAATTTACAGTCCCTTGGGTATAAACTCTCAGTTCTACTGAATAGGTTTGAGCAACTATAAACAAAGCAAGTGTTTTAGTTGCCGATATCTAGAATCATTTTTATAATACCCATCATGTGGCATTTTCGGTACATTTTAGGATTATTCCACAAGTCAATGATAATTTTATCATGTTGTTGCCTTCTTGTTGCTATTCATTACGAAACATTTAGTCAAGTTACTCACTACCGCTTTTCGTCAAAATATTGTCTTGAATAAAGCAATTGCTAAATAATCGCTCAATAATTACTTAAAATGCTCTGAGAAACTCATTTTGACCTTTTGATTTGCTATTCAATCTCTCTCTCGGAGGTCTTAATCTCTTTCATGGTTTTCATTCCAATATGTCAATACCATTTTTCCTCTAATAATTGTTCAATATAACTAATTTAAAATATTTCAACGTCTACATTTACGAGTTTTTTTTTCAATAAAAGCCCCTCTGGCCATTCTGGCGAAAGCGAAGTTGAATGGAAAGAAATGTTTAGTGTCGTTTTATGTCAAAAGGTAAGGCATTGGATGTCAAAAGGTAAGGCATTGTATGTCAAAAGGTAAGGCATTGATTAAATGGAAGCGTTGAAATCAAGCGTGTATTCAAGGAAACATGGTAGTAACTTTCAAATCAAAAGAAAGCAGACGTTCCAAAACCTTTCAAAAAACGTTTACTGAGAATCCTGAAAGGGGGGGGGGGGGTTAGCATCCCAGCTCCCAGCTTTCGTTTTAGGTGAAACCCCATCTGCACATTCTAACGTTCATCAATATGATTATTTGGCTTCGTGTAGCTATGGGCATTAAGAAACGCGAGTTGTTTTTCTCCCCTAGTTGTTATTCTTTCCTGTATCCATGTACCCGTGGAAGGCTCGGGGCATGAGTACAAGGACACACTCACACATCACGGGTACATATAGACAGGGAAGAATAAAAATTCAAGCTTCTTAATGCCCATAGTGTAGCGTGAAAACCGGATATACACGCATTTTCTTTCCAGAGAGGTCCTTTCTAGTCTTAGTCTATATATCATTAATACCAGCCTCAGAAAAATTTACCCATTCCCAATTACTTAAATCTCATTTCCCAGTGCCAAAATTAACAAATCCCATCTCCCATATTACCCTTTAAGGACCCTTTAAGGACCATTTAAGGACTCTCTTTACTGTGTCTCTCTACGGAAGTACGGCAAAGTAAACGTCTGCATGCAGGCTGCCACTATTCATATCTATCTAAAATACTCGCTCACAATAAAAATAATATAATTAACAGCTTGTCCTACCTTTAAATAAGGAAATTTGCTGACCATTCTACCAAGCATTTCACAGTTCTTTCCTTCAATAAAGAAATCTAATTCCTTTGGAAGATTTCGCTTTATCTCCTCAATTAGCCAGTTGAACTGGAACTCTGGGAACACCTTCTTGACAACAGATATTAGAAACTATAAGTAAAAAAAAACAAAATGAAAAAATATATTAGAGCTAAAACAATTTAACGAAGACAAATAAATAGGAGCTCTGTTTATAAATACTTTAACCAAACAATTAATTAACTATTTCGCTCCAGAGTTACACCAAAGTAAAGGTCAAATAACGTATTTTTAATACAAAGCAATAAAAACGCAACAAAACGCAGAACATATACAGTATTTTATCAGTTTTTGTCTTTCGCATTTCTATTAACTTTCTAGATGCATTTCATTATAAACCCTACAGTAAGCATTTATAATTATTTATGTACCACGAAAACTGAAAAATATTATTGATTCTACTTTGGATATATAATAATTTTAATCATCATAATAATGATATAATACATAATATTTATCGGTTATACCAGGTGCACAAAAAAAACGGAACATCTTTGACGAGCTATCAAAAATCAACTATCGAAAATCGTGTTTTGCTCGCATTAAAATGATTAAAGTTGATATTTACGTCAAAAGAACCAACCTAGTTTAAAAAAACCATTTTGGTGATTTTTTCGACACTTGTTCTTCCATTATAAACGATTCTTCCCTTGTAAATGATTCCCATGTTCTTCCTTACAGTAGGCATTTATAACTGCGTATGTACCAAGTGAGCCAAAAAAGTTGCGGCGTTTGATTCGATTCAGTTTGAAATAAAACATATAAGTTTTGAAACACACAGACCTTTTAATGTCCCAAGTCAAATTTCTTTTTAATCCGAGAAAAGGAACTGAGAACTGGGAAAAAGAAACGGATGGACGTTTTCTTCTCCTCCTCATCTTTTTCTTTCGAATTTCCTCCGTCGTTGTTGGCTCAAACGACATTCTCATTTTGTCTTAAAAAGGTAAAGAAATAGACTTGGGGCAAGTCTACTATAACAACCCTGTTTTACGAGCTACCCAATTGAGTGCCACCCCACAGAAGTCCGTACTTGGCCCCAGTATGATTTGAATTAAAATAAATATTACATCGTACCTCGAGAGTTGCCGTGTCAATAACAGAATGAGCTTTGACATTTTTATGCTGCACTTTCAACGCCATAACTCTACCATCCTTTAGTTGAGCTTTGTGAACCTGTTTTTAAAATGGTCGATCATTAAAATAAAATCAACAAGCAAAATTAGAACCGGCCCGTAGCCAGCAAGTCCCCTTCCAAATTTGGTAAAAAGAACCATTTTTACTGCAAAGGCTATAAACAGAGTCCATTTTTAATGCAAAAGACAAAATAGCCCATGTTTACAGCAAAGGGGAAAAGAGCCTTTCTGCTAAGAAATTTCTTGAAAGACAGTTTTGCAGCCACACCACAGCACCCACTATCTTCTGGACTTCATGGTTGATTACGAATGGTAAGCCAGTCCGCCACTATCCAAAAATATAATGTGAGCATAGATGTAACGTGAAGAATTTGTGTTCATTAATTTTGATGAAGGGCCAAGCTTGAAATTTTTAGCTATTGCATTTCATGGCTTTTTGCAATTTTGCCACAAACACACTTTTTATTCTACAATTCGTTTAATGCTGGTATTCTCAAAAACAGTCAATCTTCAGCCAAAAACGTTTCACATGATACTTTTCAGCTCTGAGGAAAATATCTATTTGCCGAAAACATTTTACTGGCGAGGTGTCGCCCTGAATTGAGCATCGCCGTGAACAAATCACACGATGAACTCTTCATGAGTCTGCTTTTTTCAAAAGTCTAATGGTAAACAAGAGGGTGGTCATTCAGCGCGATGATCAATTTAGGGAAATGATCAATTCAAACCGATACCACTCTAGTTTCATATAAAATTAACTACTTCTCTAATTGAGGATAGTAGGAAAATTGGGTTCTGAAAAGAGACAAAATTAACCCTTCCACCCCGGGAACAGCCATATGGCCCACTGATAAACAATGTAAAACATCATATTTCCGGGTGTAAACGAAGACGGAACTCATTTCCGAGTTTTAATATAAGTTCACCTTTCGAATTAAAGTTCCATTTTACAGAGGGTGGCACAAAACAACAAACCTATAAGTAATGTAATATAAAAAGTGTATCGTCTGGCAACTATAGGTGTATCATGAGTATCGTGTGTATCGTGTAAATATTCGGGCGTGAAAAAGGCTAAGACAAGAAATCGATTTTATACAATGTAGCAGACTTTACCGAAGCCGAAAAGTTCTGACAAAGATCAAGTCGCCATTTTCGTAAGATCTAAAAACAGCTTTCAAACTGTGCTCAAATTATACGGTTCATTTTTATGATATTTCGCTAGTTCAGTCATTGGACTACATGCTTCTTTTATTTAATTTCACAAACCCCATGTTGTACATAACGTTTTGAGCTTTTGTTATGTTTTGTTATGTGGATACTTTAGCGACTAGAAGCTAGTCATTTTTAAGCCCGGGAATTTGTAAAACTTACTTTTTAGGTTAGAAGCTAGTCATTTTTTAAGCCCGGGAACTGGGTTTTCTTTTTATTCTGTGATTTTTTTGACATACTTGAGTCCTATTTGAGGGTTTGTTCAAACAAGCACACGTTTAGCTTGACTTCTGGTTGTTCTTATTTGCACAAAGATAGTTTTTCCCGCCATTTCATCGCCATATTTTTCACACACAAGGCCACAAATCTTGTCAGGATTTTTTACCAAATTCAACATTCTGACTTTTACAAAGTTTTAAAATAAGAAAAGACCTTGGAAACCATTAACATTAATTACCTTGGAAACCGAGATTGCACAACATATCAAAATTCCCTGACGCAATTTTGTTGTTCAAAATATTAATATTAAAAAGAACGAAGGGGTACAGTAACCTTAAATAACATCCTTTTCATATGAATCTTAAATAACATCCTTGAATATAAAATTTTCATATGAACCGATGACCTTTCAAAACGGAAACTTCGCAGCCAAGTGAACAATACTTGCATGCTATCATTTCATGATTCACCAATCTATTCGAATGCCCTGCAAATGAGTGCTCTGGTCATGACATCATCAATTTAAATGGAACGAGTTATTTTCTGTTGATTGATGACGAAAGCAATGTTATTTCTTTGCATCACCGGAAAATATTATCACAATTTTTTAAATGAACAGCAATAGCTCTTTGATCAGTAGGCTCTTTGAGTGGTAATTTCACGCTCCTCCTCAGCATCCTACAAATATTTCAGTCACAGCAAGATATTTTTGCTTATTTTAACCTCCTAGAAATTAATTTGAAATAATGTCCAAAAGCGTTTTCGGCTCCATCAGGTTCCTTTTTTTTCTGGTGTTAAACGCTGCAGGAAGGACGTGGTGGTAACTCTTGCTGTTAATTTTTTGCATGAGTATACAGGAACTTTAACAACACGCTACTTCAGTACCACCGCAAGCGGAAAGGGGCGTCCCCAAATAACTCCAAGAACAATGGTGATTTAAAAAATTGATCAATTAAATCTTTGTTCTATACTGTTTTGAGAACAGTAAGCCCCCTAATCTGGGACAGCTTCCAGCGGCACTGTACTTTAATGAAAATATCGTGAATTTAGGCACAAATTTCCGATAAATTCTTCTTCTTATTATTGGCTTTTTCCGTCTTGTTCAAGACATTAGCCTTGCCACAGTTCTTTTCAACTCCTTTCGCTCGATAGATTAACGATAAATAAACGATAACTTAAGCCCCCAAAATTCCCGTTTTACATTGTCTCCGTGCAACATTTGAAAAAATAAAACTGACTTTAAAAGTAATTTACATACACTATGACCCATGTTTAGAGTAATTCCTGTCCAGATGTCCACCTTGGTGGGAGACACATAATAGTGTGCAATCAAAATATGATTGCCGGTGAATCAAAATTTACGGGCAAACCTTAAAAAATAAGCAGTGCCTCATGTTGACAAAACTGCCATCCAAACTCTATATTGTGTTATTTTTTCCTTTTTCTCGATGAGAAACTTCCGCACTTTGAATTACTAAAGAATTCATTATCTGTGTCAATTAAACAATTACAGTATGAATATATTTGAAAACAGTTTTTCTCAAAAACCTAATAATTAATAACACCAACCAATATCAAATTGCAGGGCCTCGTTCGTCAATAGCAAAAAACAAAATTGACTCATTCTCTAGCAAATTTGTCATATGATTTTAAACGCAATTGCATCAATATTATATGAATTCTTGTTTAAAGTGCATTTGTTGGAAACAGAAAATGTTTAACATCATAGACATCATACATACCAAATCTATAAAAAAAGATCGAACAATGCCACGAAGTGTTAATGTTATTCTGTTATTCAATCTGCTAAGTAGAAAACAGATGTGAACAACCCATCAAAAATTTGAATTTTGCTCTGGTCAGAATTCAGGTCTGAGTTTCTTATAAAGTGGTATCTTGAAGATGGGTATTTACTGTACGAGAACCTCGTGTTTTCGCCCGATAATTAGCCATGCTTTTTCTATTGAGTTGAACAGAGTCAATAGGAAGGACTTTCTATAGACTCTGAGTTGAATCACCTCATCCTAGGAATATTTTATCGACAATAAATACCCCTTGTATCTACCTCACCTAGTCTACCTCAATTGTTTTGGCAACTTTATGTTAATCTCGTTAATTTATGCGACATCAACAGAATTACATTTTGGTTATTCTAATCACAGTTTTGTGATTCATTTTTGTTATTCAAATTTCACTTTGGTTTTTTAATCGCTTGGGATTCATTCGAATGTTGATTTAAGGTCTTATTGTTTCACACGAGCCAATGAAAACGCAGGAAAAGGAGGTATGTACCGTGGGTATTTCCTTTTGAAATATCCATGGGCAAGTGGTTTGAAATATTCATGGGCAAGGAAGATTGAAACACAATAGACCTATTTCACAATGACGCATTTGTCGATTGAAAGCAAGGCGCGAAATTAAAAACGAGAAAAGAGATGTTCCGATCATCTGAACATCTCTTTTGACAACATAAACAAACGCACATTTTCAGTTGAATATAACTTCATTTCTCAAATTATAAACTTAGTCCTTCTGCTACCCCCAGCTTAATAAAAACTTCCAGAAGATTTGTCTGTTTATTATAATCAAATCCGGAAGTAAAAGGGTTAGATAAAACACAACAAACCTGAGCAAGTGAAGCTGAGCCGACAGGTTTTTCGGAGAAACTTTCAAACAAATCTTCAAACTTAGCACCACACTCTTGTTCTACAACCTCAATAACATCTTTTAATCGACTCTGAGGTGCCTCAGTATGCAAGACCTTCAGTGTTTGTACATACTCTGCAGGCAACAGATAGTCCAATGCTCCAATGTGTTGTCCTACTTTAATAAAAATTCCCCCATTCACGCAGCATAGATCTCGAAGCTTGACAGCAGATCTTAAGTGGCACTAAAACGTAGAATTTGACTCCCATTAAAAACTATGCTGTCAAACTAAAGAAAGAAAAGTTTAAAACAAAGCTTACTCCTTCTCAAATCTGCCAAATGAATTTTTCAAAATGCACATGTCATTTATTTTCGTAAAAAAACTTTTTTGAAATTTTACGAAATAATTAATTATATATAATATTAATTATACAACTATTCATATATTGAGACCATATATTCCAATAATTTAGCAGCTTTACATATCTTTATGTATACTATTTTTTATATTGTTAAACGTGTTATACTGTAAAATCAAATATTTGTACTAGAAGTTAGTGTTAATTAGTTGGTTAAAGCTATATTTCTTGACTAACATTAAGTAAAGGAATGAAAAAAAATTTACATATGTTGATGCTGCCTTTTAACTATCACGATCAAATTTCAAACATCAACAATCTTTACTTGTGTGGCACAGTAAGTTTAAAACAATACAGTTAAATGTACCTCAAAATGATCTTTCAATATATATACTTGTATTAGTATTTTGCTTATATAAGCACTTTGATGTCATTAACAATAAAATGGATTACAGTTGGGTTTTCAGCAACATAAGGCGCAAATACTCTGCATTATACTCTGCATCGTTCAGCTACTGCTTTGAGAGTTCCTCCTTTAAGAAATTCCACTATGTACAAATTAATAGGTTTGCAATATAATATTATTTCTACATGTAACTTTATTGTCAATTTTAATTTTGCTTTGTTAAAGTATATTTGTATGTATTATGGAATTTTAAAATTATAAACTGAAACTGATTCTTGTATCATTTCATTTTCCTAGCTGAAAGATAGTCTTCTTAGATAAACTTCCATCTTAGGTTTATATTTTTTACACATTTTTGTCATTTAGCCAACCTTTGCAAGAACAGCTTTATCTTAACTTCATCTTGGTCACCCACTCCCTCATCACAGTTAGTGTCTAAATCATTCGATAAAATATATTCTTGATTTACTGCGTTAACTTCACTGATCAAATCTTCCAACATTGTCCTACTCTTCGCTTGCATATTATCAGCACATTTGTTAAAATGGGTCTGAATGATGCTCTGAGAAATAAGAACTTGGTAGAGAGGGCACTCAATATATTTGCTACAGTGTCCTGTTCACTTTTTGTTGGCACCTTCTGCTTGTTGCTTGTAAGCAAAGCAAATGCTGGAGAATTGAGTATATCATTGCGATCATCATTACTTTCTTCGGAATTGGAGCCATTGTCACTTTTTCATTAAAATGGGTCTCCTCTGAAATATGACTTGACTGTTGCTACTTTACTCTCTTCTCCGTCGCTTTGTATGTTCTGTCCAGAAGTTGATGTTATAGGCCTTCTAGATTTGACATTCCTCTTCCCCCCAGTTGTGCTTGGATACAAGTGTTTTCTTGTTTTTTCTACTGAAAGATTGTCATTTTCGTCATTTTTTTTCTTCATTTGGATTGTAGCCATTCACAAAATCACATATTTTGCTGAGAAATAACTTTTCCCTGACCATTTTCAGTTGTAGATTTTATTTCACAATTGTAGATTCTTAGTGGCGCAAAAGGAAATGGACACGGTTTTTGCCAAGTGCTAAACATACCCCCTGGAAATTTTGAAATGGCCACCGTCTTGACTTTTCTGACATTCCGTTGACTAAAGAAAATTGACAATTTTTGAATAATCAAAACAGGGGGATCACTACAAAAGTCGGGATATATCCTAAAGAGTAGGGCGGTTGTAAAAGAAATAGCAATGCATCGAACGAAAGTAGCGTGCTATCCACACATGTAACGCCGTCTCCACACACCTGATGCGATCTCAAAACAAGTAGTTTTGAGCCTTTTGGCCCTCCATAAGTTGGAACTGATCTTAAAATATGGTAAACGTTGATGATGCTGATCAACCACTCTACGTGGATTCTCAAACGCAATATTTGAAGTTTTTTTTTTTTTTACAGAGAATTGGCTTTTATAAGCAAAATTTGTCACCGTCATACCAGTGGTGACACTACAGCCACCCTTCGAAGTAAGTTCCTCCCGCCACATTGGAGAAATATAGAAATTTGACGGAGCCCAAAAAAATATTAAGATTCGAATCAGAGTTATGCAAATCAAATAGTCCAAATCAAAATTGTCATTGTGATGTAATTTAAGCCAATCTGAATGGAATGGTCACAAACATTTTTCCTCATAAATTTGTGAAAACTTAATGGTGAAAAATTCATTTCTTAACGTTTGGTATAAAAAGTGATGAAACATCTATCAAGTGGTGGGTGACAGCAAACTGGTAAACCGTTATATAATCCCCGGTATGCGGTAATGGAACAAAAATTAAATATCTAGTTAAAATTATATCTAAATTTTTCATAAACATAAACTAGAGTGGCAGTGATAACCTTAAAAGTTCGAAAGACCATGATTCCATAATAGTCTCCTTGAATTGCAAAAAGGGTATATCTTCGAAATCACCTTTTACGGTATGTAGAGGAAACTGGCCTTGAAATGGGTGTGTTACCATAAATGATGCAAAAGCGTACATAATGGAAAAAAAACTGTCCTGAATGTCTGATCAAGGCCGAGCCGGAATTGTCGCCGAAGATTAAAATATTTAGTTTTTAGTTGCCGCACAATTTTTTACGCTCCAGTCGGATCAAAAACCTTGACATTAGAGCTTAAAGCAATAAACTTTGTAACTCAAACTTCTTGGAAATGTTCTTTAACGACATCAAATAGAAACAATAAGTTATCTCTTAAATTTTCCAATGTGACTCCAAGAACCTTTGATAGTTTTCCACCTTTATCTTCATTTCGAAGTGATTTCGTCATGCTTGACAGTTGACACACCATCCTTGTTTGTAGCATCTTCACAACACTCAATCTCGTCAATAAGAAACCTGCCATTTGACATCTATTGTATTACGTTGCAATCTGCTTGTGACAATCTCCATTTAAGTTTCCGATGTGTCAAAAATCTTTTGTTAATGCATGATGTTAATAATACGAGATCGTTTACAAACATTGATTGAAAGATTAGCTTCACAAAAACCGGATCTTCATCCACAAGTAAATCAATATAATGCTTTCTCATTCGATTCAAAAGAGTCTGATTCAAAATATTTTCAAAACAAACCCTCGTTAAAAGTAGGGCAACGATTTCTTGATCTTCTGAAGAGACTGAAGGTCTTCAGTTAAAGCTGAACAGTTTACAAACTGGAATTAATGGCGATCTTCTCGCATCAACGATGAAACTGAAAGAAAGAGGCAATTTTCATTTCGCCACTGTGATGCTTTCGCTCTGTCGTAGAAGTTTGGATGATAGGTTTGCATGATAATCTAATTTTGCCTTTCGGCCGTCTTTTTATCGACCCACAATTGTTTAAGAACTCGCACATTTTTCAGTTTAACAGCTGCAAACATGGAAACAACTTTCTGGTCCACCTGGTGGAATATAAAACTGAATAGTTAATTACTAATAATATATATTATGATAATATAAATAAGCTAAAAGATAACAGCAAAATAATTTAATAAAACAAAAATTGAATAAATACCAACTTGGCCAACCAAAATAAAATGTGCACACAAAGAATAATATAATCAAAGCAGCTTAGTACGACACACAGTATTTGATTAATAAACTCCTTGATACTACCCCTGGGATAAAATTCCGATGATATAATTCCGATAATATAATTTTGACGATATGACTGATAAAAACGATCTAGGGTTTGGCCTGCCTTTTTGATCCATATCTAAACCTTGCACACACGCTTTCTAAATACAGTTAAAATTTAGCATCTAAAAGCGAGGCTGTCCAATAGCTACGACCTACTATAGGACCTCCTCATCCCAAATTACCCAAGGTCTACTTTCAGTTAGCATTTCAATCAAAAAATACTGTACATCTTTGTCAAACTACCCAAAATAGTGTGCTGCAAGGATTACAATGGTTACATTTATTATTCGAAATCGTTTGTAACAGAAGAGAAAGAGTAAAAAAATCACCTAAAATCGTTTTTAACTAATTTGGTCCTTCACTGGAAACAACTTACTAGAGAAAGAAGTTTTGGAATAGAACAGACCGGAAAAAAATTGAGGAAGATAAAATCTTTATTCTTTGCGAATTTCATGCCCCAGTCACTGAGCTCTAATCACAGTGTCCCCATCCTTTGAAAATACCATACCCCATGTTAATAAGCAATTATTATTTCTAGTGTTCACATCTTCTGTACGCACGCATTAAAATCTCCTGCACTGGGTGTCCCAAAAAGGTAACAGTTGTTATTAGCGCTATTGGTGCCAATTTCATCAAAATGTATTCAAAACAATATTTTTAAATAGTTCTTGGTAGTCAACTGAAAAATTGATTCCTATTTTGTTAGTATTTTTGCATCGAGAGTCAAGATATTAATTCTGAAAGCTAAAATTTGACTCCAACCCCAAAACCAGAGGTCTAGATTTTCATCTAAACTGCGCCTTTGGATCTCTAAAATCATAGCCTTATATTATATGAATTTTATGGATCTTGGAAGCACTCTTGCAAAGAGTTTAAAAAAAAAATTAAACACTTTTAATAGATGTAGTCATTATGAAGTGATTTCTACCTTATTTTCTACTAAACATTTAACATTTCTACCAAAATGAAAGACAAAATGTTAGTTTTTAAAAAGTTAGTCGCGGACAATTGATTTTAAAGATTCTTTTTGGAATAATTGTTTACAATTATTTTCAAAGACAACGAATTGTCTGGAGCACTGCCATGATTCAGAAAAATGAACAACATGATCCAATAAGATCGTAGTCCAAAATCAAAAGCTCCGGTTTTTTGAGCTGGAAGCAAAATTTGAACTTTAAATCTTACACTATTCATTATATGAATCAATAGTTTTCCAATATAGTCATGTTCTTCGAGGTGACATTTGCAGCTTCAATCCAGATATTAGGCGTAGTCGTAATTTTTCTTCTCTGACGCAAACTTGGATTCATCATTTAAACATCATTTCAAAATCCCATATCACAGAATAGGGATTATTCTCGATTCTGCTTCAATATCTGATGACGCAACTTTGGATTCATTCTTTCATACATCATTTCAAAATGCCATTTCAAACGAATCTTTTTATTTAATTGTCATTAATATCACAGAACAGGGATTAATCTCTATTCTACTTCAATTTCTAATCACTTCAGGATCAGAATCACAAACAATGAATAGTATAGTATGTGCACATAGCTTTTATTAACAGCCAATTAAGTAGGTGTGTGAGGGTGACGGTGGGTGTTTCATTTCATATTGATGTCATAATAAATAATTATATTTGACACTTTGTAATGTATTAAAATACTGTGTTCTGAGAATGATCATTATATTCCATCTGGTTGTACAAAAAGCTTTCAATGAATTTTTATTGAACTAAACTTTGTGCTTTGTGAAGAACTCCAAACAATTTTTAATGGCAGAAGCACGTCCAGTTAACCTGAGTACTTATGATTATGACCCTTCTTGTCCATTGCCGTCAAGTAAGGATGCCAGAAGGCACGTGATCATGAAGGGTCCGTGGCAGCCAAAAGATGGAATATTTCCCAAGGAAGCATATTGGAGGAATATTTTTAAATGTTTTAACAGATCAAAGTCAGGGGAAATGAATCAGAAAATGCGCTTTGAAAGTTTAGGAGTATATGCAGAAAATTAAAAATGTATGCTCATTTGTAGCTCATTCGCAAATCAGAAAATGCATTCATTTCAACTGGTTTTTTAAATTGGAACAAAACTGAGAGCTTAACTAAGCATATGCAAAGTGAAGGGCATGTAATGGCTGCTGAAGGATCAGCTAAACGAAGAAATTGAGAAGCAAATTTCAAAACAAAAAGTAGAAGTCAGTACTTAATTCGGCAAACGTTCAAGTAGTATGGTCAATTGGGGATATATAGTTGGACCATGGAAAATAGTTGTGAATAATACTATTATATATATGTTCGTATTTTGTGTATCCTAATAGCATGTGTATCTGATCACCATAACGCTAGTTTACAAAATTAACTAACTTCACAAAAACAATAACTTTTTGGTGATAATAAATATACATGTTATAATTGATTGTGTACAATAAATGCAAAATGCAAAATGGGTTTGGGTATGTGTTTCTGCCCTTGGCGAAGGGGGGCCCATCAGGGTGATATCGGTCCTTCCTCACGATGTGACCACACCTCGTGATTCATTTTGCCTTTGCCTGGAATTACAGGGAGTTAGCAGCTCTCCTCACATTTTTGCAGCAAGTATGACCTTGGTGGGACTCGAACCCACGACCTTGCGGTTATGAGTCCGGCGCCTTAACCACTAGGCCATGCTAAAATACTAAAATGCTAAAATACAGAAGTTGGGTTTTTAATTATCCTGTGATCTGGTGTGATGTTCTTGGTTGGCGCGTGCCTTTATTGGAGTTGTTTTTGTTTTCTTTGAGGGGGATTGATTTGGGCGTAGGCAAGAGATTGGTTTTTGGAAAATTGATTGGTTGAATGGGTTTGTGATTTTAGTGAATTTTGCAAATGGTTTTGATTCAGTGTGTGGTGAAGGTGGTTTTTCTTGAGTTTGTCTTGTGGGTGAAACTTGAGTGTGTGAAAGCAAAAATGTGTTTGAAATTATGGATGGATGGGTTGTTTTTATGTAACTCTGTGGTTGTGATGGCATCTGAGAATGGTTTTGTGGTTAAAAAGGTATGATAAAGTGTGAATGAAATAGTAGGGTAGGTTAAGATGATTTGTTGATTAAATTGGCCTGTGTAGATGACCTTTTGGTTGAAGTGGTGTGGAACCTTTTTCTGGTAAATTAAATGGATATGTAGTTTAATGGTTGAAATGGTCTGTGTGGATAGTTTTGCTGTTAGGGTGGTATTATATGTCGGTTTTGTGGTTGCAATGACATGCGGCAGTGACTTTGTTATTGTACTGTAGTGACAGGATGGTTTTGTGGGTGCAATGTTATGTTGTGATGGCTTTGAACAGATGGGAATAGACTTTAAGGTTGTTTTGGTGGTAGGATGGGGGTAGGATGCTGTGTCTGTGATGTGGTGGAATTGGTAGGCCGGGTGGAGGTTCACAGTTTGGAGTGGTAGGAAACGGTGACAGAATATGATTCCTGAAGACAGAAGGCTCACAATTAAATGGTCCATCTTCAGGCGTACAAAAAGTAGGAATGGAGGTGGTTGGTTTCAGAAAGAACCCTTTGATCATATCACTCATTGCCCTAGCAAATTTCTCATTGTCACGCTCAACAAGATGCAAATGATCAACATAATAGATTTTTGAATAGAACCATCATCTTTCAACCAACCATTATCTAACAACAACAATGACTCATGTTGGTGCCAATACCCATCAGGACCTAAGTGATATGACTAAAGGATTTAAAGAAGGGCTTGAAAGAAAGAGAAAATGATATGGATCTCCAATATGTAAGTGGACAAAGTGCAAAGATAATTTTTTTCTTTTGAAGAACTGTATGAGTATGTCAGGTTTCATGTAGATATCATCAATGATAGTGTGCCGTGTTTTAGAAATTACTAATTTCAGTGTGACAATGAGTTCAAGAAAAAGGTTAATCGAAAAGCGCTTGTTTGAACATATAGAAAATGCGCCGACACATTTTCTGGAAATATTATTGAAAAATCAAGCCAAAGCTTTGAATAGAGAGGCACGCCAAATGAGATGGCATCCTTGGATAATCAGATGATGTCTGAGACTTTAAGATAAATCGCATGCATCTTACAATGAATGGCAAGACTCAAGCTTCTTGAAGATTCCAACAGGGAAAACATTTTCTGACTACAGAAATTGTAACAAGCCTGATCGTGGATGGAAGGTACCCCAAATGTTAGAAATGAAGTAAAGGATAAAGGAAAAGAAATTGTTGGAAAGTGCATATTGAGGAAGTATATTTTTTGATGAAATGAAGGTAAAGGAGGGGTTAGTTTTTGCTGTGTCCAACATGGAACTTGTTGAGTTTACAGGTCTCAGCTTTGATAACAAAGATTTAGGAAAGTCTTTCGAGTTGTATTGTTAGCGAGGATGATCCCGTTTTCTAAGGTGATTTTAAACCAAAAGAATGCTTAGTAAGACGTGTATTGCAACTCTTTTATAATAGCTTGTGTTGTAATTTTGAATTCCCTTGTGCCCAATTCCAGACAAATGGAATAGATGCTGGAAGGTGGAATAAATTGCTTTATGAAGGGTTATCTTTGATGCAAAAAAACAGTTTTAAAGTTTTAGTTCTCCCCTGTCACGGTGCTCCACAGAATCGTGCATTTTGTAAGGTGGATGTGCAGTAAAAAAATTGAGAAAATATTTTTTTTAGTTTTTTTATTTTTGCCAAGATATACAATTGTTCTTGACATATTTGATCATTAAACATTGCTAACCCTTTTAATTTCCCCCAAAAAACGAGAAAAATGAGACCCATTTTTGGTAGCTATGGCGTTGCCAATGGTAACGGTAATAAACATTTGATTTTCCCCCTGGAAACACCATCAACAACTCCATCTTTATGCCCCCAAAGAAAATTGCACGTTTCCTTTTACCCTTGCTAATAAAATGATGCTAAACATGCACTAGAGGCTGTGTCCATCCTTTGTTTTTACAGCTGTTTATATTTACCATTGTGCTGTGAACAGTTGTGAACCTTAGAAAAAAGAGATGCCACAGACGTAGAAAGTTAGAAGTAAGCCGCACGGACGTAGAAAGTTTTATGGAAATCGATGCACTCCAGGATATGAAGAAGAAACTGTAGGGAATAGTGACGGTGACACAGCACAAGTCAAAGAGTGTAAACTAGGCCCGTTCGAATCAGCTGATCTTCAAGCAACGCCAAAAAGTTCTAGGGGAAATGTTTTGTCACTCTTGCCAGTGTCTGCCAAGAAGATTGGTGGTATTTCAAACAGTTCTTCTGAATCTGGTGAAGATTTTCTTGATGTTCAAGGATATAGATTTTTTGATGCTGAACTATTTGCAAATGTGTTTGAAATGCTGGTATGTCCAGAATGCAAAATTGGAGATGTAACAATGACAGAAGATGCCAATTCAAAAAAAGGGATTTGCATCAATGTTTAATTTGTCCTGTGGCCAGCAAAAATGCTCTTTTACAAAAGAATTCTGCACATCAAAAAAGATTGGAGCAGGAAACATTGGAGTGGAAAAATTGGCTTGGAAAAATTTGCTGCTGTGATGAATATGCCATCACCTTTGAATCCAACGTCTTATACGGACACGGTTGGCATTTTGAATAAAGTGTCCAAAGATGCAGCAGAAGAGAGCACGAGTGCTGCTGCAAGTGAAGTAAATGAGTTCTATGAAGAGGGCGAAGATGGGGTATGCAACATTGCAGTATCAGGAGATGGAAAATGGAGACGTAGATGATTTAAATCGTCAAGTGGAGTTTTGAATAAAGAGTTTCTTGGTGGTAGCGATAGTAAGGCTCACGATCAGCTGGTTGCAGAAAATGTTTATGGGAATGATCAGATAGAGAAGTTGGAATGTGTCGGCCATGTTAAAAAAAGGATGAGATTACGGCTGCGGTCATTGGAAAACACTCCGAAAAGAATAAATTGAAGGATGGCAAAACACTTGGTGGGAGAGGAAGACTGGTATATGCAAAAATTGATAGTCTTCAGGTCTATTATGGTAAGGCCATAAGATATTGGTAAGGCCATAAGACATGACGAATGCTGTTATGGCCATCTGGCATCATGTTCGATCTACTGATAAGGAACCTTATCATCATCTGTGTCCCAAAGGAAAATCTTCATGGTGTGGGTTCCAAAGAGACGTTGCAAATGGGACATCTCTTTACAAAGATGAGCAGCCTCTTCCAGCAGCAGTAGCTCAGGAAGTCAAACCAACCTATAAAGCTCTTGTGGCGATCGTCTTCTTCAATCGTGTCTCCATGGTGGCACACATATCAAAATGAAAGTTTCAATGCTTTGAAATGGCAGCGTGCTGCTAAGGAGACACATTCCAGTTTGCCAACTGTAGAGCTTGCTACATATCTAGCTGTTGGGTACTTCAATGATGGTGCCTCATTTTTGTCCAATGTGTTTTTTGGATTAGGAATTGAACCAGGGCATCTTTTCGAAGTTGAGCGCAAGAAGGTTGATTTTAATAGGGTAATAAGTGCCATTAGAAAAAGTACAGAAAGGAGGAAAAGAAACATGAAAAATTAGAAACATGAAAAAGGGTATGTAGAAATCCAAGAGGAGCAAGAGCGTATATAGACAATCAATGCAATATATTTAACATGCAAAATTCTTAGGTAAAATAAAAACCTTGTTTTCCGAAAACGTGTTTTTTTTACAGTTTGCGATTCTCCCCAGATTGATAACTTTTTACAAAGTAAAGATATCAATTACTATCAAATAGACTACAATCGTCTGATTCCATAAGCTACCTGTTAAATCATCCATGTTTTTCATGACAGAATTTCATTAAAAGTTTGGTAAACAACTTTCATGCATAAACTATAGCAATGAAGTTGATTATAGTTTATTTTATAGTTCTATTATTGATTATTTTGCGTAAAAAATATGAAGTATGTACCTCTTCTCTGGAAAGAGTTATCACTTTTGGCGAGTGAGCATTTTTTACATGTTTTCAAAAGGGTGCGATTGTCTCTAAGGCGTAGCGAGTTCTATGGGTGTGCCTCAAACCTAATTTTTTTCAGTTTGTATATCAATAGTGTGGCTGTATGGAAAACATCACTTTTTTATATTCCTCTCACAAATTGGATTCTCAATTTATTTACTCTGCATCCATTGTTTTTCATGACTGACACCCCACATCTTATAAAGAAATTGCGACACAACTTAAGCAAAGCTGGATATGGTAAAGGTTATTTACGTTTTTTTAAAAATGAAGGAAAATTGATTGTATAGAAAGAAATAGAAGCGGTTTAGAAAAGAGAACAGGCTAGATGAGCCAGGTATACTAAATTTACAATAAATCATTTAAACAATCACATAACCCTCCAAAGATGAGAGTGAAATGGGCTGTTGAAACATTATCCACTAAAGTGGCAGATGACATGTGTCTACATTATTATGAGAAAATATAAAAACAAAGAGATCTGTGAAAGCAATTGATGAAATATTTGCTGTATTTAATAGCAAAGAACCCTTGTGGGAAACAGTGCTCGAAGTTGGACATAATTATTTTCAATAGTGGAAAAAAAATTCGCAACATCTACACAAGAAAACAAAATCAGCTAACATCAAATCATGGGAAACATTTTTGATCTATCACTGTTAGTATAGTATATCACTGAAAATTAGGAATAAGTTATCACAGGAAAGAAACTCTTTAAGCCCAGTCTATGGTTTGGTAGCTTGTAAGATCTTTTGCTACACGGATGACTATTGGCCCTGCCTGATAGCATAATCATTATTTCCCAAACTTGCATGTCAAATCAGAAATTTGTAATTTTTTGTGTGCGAACTCGTGATCTTTGGTTCTTTCTTGCAACTTCAAATCATTCCGGTTGTTATAACTCTAAGGTACCAAATAATTGATCCCCGCGCTTATCAATTTTTTTTCTCCAAAAAATCCAGCAGGGCATTTTTTTCCAACTCCACGTTCATTCAACGTAATTGTTAGATACCTTAGAATAATAAATTCAATTAGTTTTTAAGTCGATAGTGCATGGCGATATTTCATGTACACGTAAATTTTTGAGTATCAAAATTAGACAATTCATTCATTTTATTTAGTAGGCAGCAATACATGGATTCATTGGATTGACAAAGCATATCAATTTTAATGAGTTTGTTAGAGGAAATGGCAAGCATTACTTCATACCAAAGCAAATTAGCTAAGGCTGTGTAGGTGTAGAATCGTTGTTTTCAGTTCAGAGGCAGATGTGTTGTGGCAACGAAAATATGACTGCTGATAGTTACGGTAAGTTAATTGGTATTCTATCTTGAAAGGCATCTCAGGTCGTTTCAGGAATTCAAACAAGTTATGACACCAGTGCTTGTGACATTGCTAAATATGCTTTTATTAATGTCATTAAGTTTCCAGGTGGATGAACCATCATATGACAATTATTTTTCATACGACATTACTGTTGAATCATTACTGAAACGAACATCAAAAGATTATGCAAGATACTGAATGGTCATTATTCGTTTTTAAGAGCATGCATGCCAGTCACACTTCAGGTGTTTGTTAGTTTACATTTTTTATAGTTAATTTACATCTTTTTGTTTACATTTAGAATATATTTTTTAGTTTACATCTAGTTTACAGTTCGTTAGCTTCCTTGAATTAAAGTTTACATTAACTTGTGTAAAATTGTCTATAGGAAGATTTTTCATCTTCCTCCCTGTTTTGGCTTTGTGTTCATACCAGGTGGACCAAAAAGGTGTTCAGTTTGATTTTGTTACGAATTGCAAAGGTTTTTTTTTTGCTCATGCAGAAATGTTTACAATGAACACACTCAAATGTTGATATCTTAAACATTTAAACTTATTTAGGTTCTCCACATCACTGAATCATCATCAATCATAACTTTGTTTGAACTTTAATACTTTTTAAACATAATTTTTAATTAAAACTTTGCAACATGCACATAATTTTACAATAGCAAATTTAAAAAACATATTTTCATATATTAACAATTTAAATATTTTGAAAATATTAACAATAAAAATATAAACATTAAATTAGTATGGCTTTAAAGCAAATAAACAGAGACATCATAGTCTAATTAATCTAAAAATACATCAACATAAAATAAGAGTGATTAACTTTCTTCTTTTTAGTCTACCGTTAAACTATATGGAATATGTCACTTCTTGTTTGTCCAAGTAGTGCTTCTGGATAGCCACTTTTAACTCATTTCATTTGATTAAATTTTAAAGTACTCAATTTTATATCAATGACAATAACAAGATGTTAAAAATGTTAACATAATACCAATGAACATATAACAATAAATACAGTGACCAAAAGAAACTTGAAAATCAAATATCGTTATGTTCTGTATTGATATTGTTTCGTTCCATTCACTTTTGAAGCTGAAACAGTGAAAAATTTGCTAAGATAATGTTAATTATGTTGTAGTTATTACATTAACAAAAAGATAAGGTGCACCATTCTAACTTAACGAATCCGTGTATGCACCGTATACGTATATTCGCTCTTATAGGTAAATTTATTGAGAATTGCAAACAAAATTGATTTGCAAAATATCATTTATTGTTCCGTGATCCTAGCAGACAATAAAGTCAAACATTTTGTTTCTTTGACTGCACTTCTTGTATATATCACAATGAAAATGAAAGAAACATCCATTTAAACCTTTTTACCTACAGTAAAATTAAAACTCTGGTAAAGTAAAAAGGAATATCTTGTAGAATACAGAGCAACAAAATAAAGTTTCAACCAATGAAGCCCTCTTCAAGCAATAATATGTACATGCTATGGATAAACTGAAAATCTATGCACCGTTTGATTTTTTGTGAATTCTATGCAGCATTTAATTATACATTAAAAATGTAAATTATATACCCTGGGCGATGATTACATCAAGTAAAATGAAAAAATATTACACAAAGTTGGAAAACTTTTCAGCAATTCTGCCTATCTACACACTGCCCCTGACTCTAGTAACTCATGGTTAACTTTTAGAATTATATAAAATCATTACATAATATACCTCTTCTAAATAGAGAACTTGGATGTCATTGGCTTTGAAGTTCCATGGCTAATTTTGGTAGGATATATGATGTTGCTTTTCAACTGTATCTTGGTTTGCCTAAAGCCTTCAGAAGTTTAGTCATGTGTTTGCCTTTTACTGATTGTAAAATTTCCAAGACTTTGTCACTCCTTCCAATTTTCTATTAAACTTCATCACAAGCCTGTTTTTCACTTGACTTGAAAATATTGCCTAAAATATTTACAAGAGGATATCATTCCTCAGGTGGCTGTTGCTTTTCACTTGAAGTTCTCGCCTTTGCAATGGATGCTGCTCTTTTCGAAACTTCATCGCAATTCTTGTCGTGAAGAAATGATATTATGGTCAGGGCCAAGATGCAACTTGCTACACAAAGACTTCGGTTTAGATTTCAGAAAATAAAATATCGAACGCTTCAATACTACAACCAGGGCTGCTCTGTGAGGTAGATCTAAATTCCTTGAATCTGTGCTATAATCCCAGTATTTCTTATTTCCTTACTTTGTGAGAGTTCTTCAAAACAATTTATCACGACGCCTTTTGCATTTTCTCCAAGCCTTGCTTCATTGAATGGCAACACTTATCATGCAGGAATTTGATGTAGAAGACCAAAAATTTCTCATGAACAATGAATCTGTAACCATCTTTTTCAGTTCATGCATTATTTCCTATCCTAGTTAAAACTGCTTCCGCTATTTCTTTCTTAACTAAATTTATTTCTGATGCTGTTGTCATGACTTCAATAACATTAGGCATTTTTGGATGTCATCTCTTGCCATTTTAACGAATTAAGCAGCATGATATTAAATACAGATATCTTCAAGCTGGCCGCCTTCCACTGTAACATCAACAGATTCTTTTTCTTGTATGTCATCTCAGGTGGAATTCTGTTATGATAGGGTTAAAGTGCTCTAGCTGTGTTTAAGAATGTGCTGAAGGCAACATGAAGAAGTAAGAGAAGATACACCACCACATTTATCGAGGACACATTTCCAAGTCTGAGATTGTTAATCAAAATCTCTTTCCACTGCCAATGACTTAGTGGACAGCTTCCCTTTCATATGTGCAGCTTTTAAATAACATCCAGTAATACCGTCTGCACATGATTCTAAAAATGACTGGAAATCTGACGAACACACAGTATCACTTAGATTCCTAAAAAAATGTGTTTTTCTTGTTTTGTTGTGCATTTTACAACAAGAAAAATCTGACTGTAAACTCAAAACAAGGGCTTATAAAAAGCCTTCAGACACAGGTTTACTGTTACATTTTCAAAGTCATGTTGACAATAAATACAGAAGTGCTTTGTTAGTAACAATGTTGAACCGTGCCAACAGGTTGTCATCAGATTGACAGTGTGTTTTGCATTTAAATTACCCTGTTTCCTTAATACAATCAATAATTCGAACTTTTGTTGAAAAAAAGGTACCCAAACATGCTGACCACGAGGAGAAAAAGGAAATTCCCATAAGAATAATTCTCCCTTTTAAGGATCAAACATCTGCTCAGGCTATGAAAATAAATTGCATGATTTCAGTAATAAGATTAGGAAAATAGTTCTGCCTGTTTTCTATAGCAAAATATCGGCGAACAAGAAAAATCTTAGGAACCAAAGCCTCCCATTGTAAACAAACAATCCCTTGTGTACTATATAAAGTATGATCTGTGCGATGCAGACATGTCGGTTATTGAACAAAGTATTGAACAATTGAACAAATCATTGAACAATTGAACAAAATTGAACAAACAGTCAGATTCCATCTCAGCGAAATTGCAAACGTAGTTCTTTTTGGCGCCAATAACACGAACCGCCAAAATTCTCACCACGTGATAAAATATCTCTCTGTTGTTTATTTTTCTATATATACAAACAACATCTTTTATTTCATTTAGCTTGAAAATGACGTTAAAATGACATTGAAACGTTGCTCATTATTATCGTTAATATCTATAATTAAATGTTACAAACATAATATTCTTATTTGTAAACAAAATCATAGGAAAAATGAAAGGTGACTCAATTTTTCATAAAGATATCAAATAGATATTTAAAGGCATGAAGGAAAAGTTTATTTACATGAACCATCAATATTTAACGGCAATACACACCAAACACCATTTTCTGTGTTGTAGAACGAGTAACGACGCGCCAAGAACAAGGGGAATCTCCAAATCAAGCTCGTTTCCGGACCTCCTGAGCGCGTCTTAGCCAGGCGCGTCGTGAATCATAAACTCTCTAATCTTCGTCATTATAATTCGAGTCCTCACCTTCAGGACTACCGAAAATCCATGATAAATCCATATCTTCATTCCAGCACCAACCGCACCACAACACTCCAGCTCTCTTCGCAGCTCCGGCTAGTTGACAATAGGCTTGAATCGGTTGTTAAGGGCATCATCAAAACGAGGCTAGATTACAGGATATTGAAAACGCCAACAGAAACCCAAATCTCGCGAGAGGTATTAGGACAGCGTCAGCTTGATCAGAAACCCAACTCTCACGAGAGGTATAAAGAGAGCGTTAACTGGTCGCATGGCGCAAAACAAAACAATTGGCAACAACTATTGGCCTAACTGTTTTTATTTTACCGACTATGCTTGCATTTGTCCTCCAATAATTATTTTCAAAATCCAACCTATCCACCAAAAATTTCGCTAGTCTAAATGTGCAAAAGATTGCTTTATTTTTGCAAGGCACCTTTTTTCATGACAAGTCTGTTTAACCCTACTTTACACGGGGTCGATCGAGACAGGTACAGAATATCTAGCGTCCAATTGATAAAAGATACAAAATTGAAACTTGCAGCACCGAAAGCCCCATCTTCGATTACCATAATTAAATGATTTTAATTAAAAAATTATAATTAGCGTAAACGATTGGAACTAATTAGCAACTACATATTCATAAAAAAGGAAATTGCTTTCTTCCAAAAACTGCCCAATTTTGGTTTAGTCCAGATCGCAAGTCCAAATTTATTTCATAACCATTAAAACGCGACGGATTATAACTAAGTACATGTGTATGAGTATGTTAGTTCAATTTGGTTATAATTCCTGTATGTTAAGACTTTAATTTATATTATTATAAATGTACAGTAATTGAAAAAAGTTGCATAAAATGGTGTACATTTCTGTATATTGAGGATTGTCCATGCAATGCTCCTTTTCGTCTTCATTCTTTTCCAAGCAAGATGCGTTTTGGGGAGCTTAGGAAGATTTGGGTGAGAGCTTTGAACCGAGTCACCAAACGAAATTGTATTCTTGTACAATCTCGGCTTGAACTTCTTCCGCTGTTTTCATGATCGGCACATCATTTTCTTGAGCAACGAAACATCTTGCAACTAATTCTTGCTTTCTCCCGCTAACCTTCAGCTCATCAAAACTCACAGACGAGAGACTGACTTTATACTTGAGTTTCCGTACGTAGGCTGTCAGAGCAAAGTACTTGTCAGAAGCTTTTAAAAACGTTGTTCCCATGATAACAGACTACGCAGAATCACCTCAGTATCAAGGACTTTACCAGTTACAACTGACATTACTGAGACAACTCCGTATGATGACTTGAATCTTCTCCTTCGCCATGTCCAATCACCTGACAATGCTATTTCAAAATGCCCATCATCGTATTCTTCACAGTGCTCCTTTGTTTGGGAAGCAGCTTCTGACATGCTATTCTCTGCAGCAGTTGCAGCAGCATCTCTGAGTGTTCTTACTGTATCTCTGTAAGCATTACTATTCATTGGAGGTGGCATGTTCATTGCCGCTGTAAATCTACGATGACCATGGTGTCCAATGCCTATACTTCTTGCAGCAAGGACAACTCTTTTATTTACATCAAAAGAATGGCCAGTACTCTTAGAGGTATAAAAGTTTCTTAAAAAATTGCAATGTTCTGTTAAACAATTATACACTTTAGTGTTGATGCAAAGTCCATCTTGGATAATGGCACTTTTCCTAGTTTCATATTTGGGCTCTTCCACTCTGGACTGGGAAGCATTTCGGTCATGGTCAAATTGACGAAAGAATTAACTCTCTTTCATCTTTCATATCATCTTTCAAGACACAACCTTTTACTTTGATTGTAAAAGTAGAATGGAATGCAGGAAAAGGAACGCAGTCAAACAAGGTTGATCATGTCACATCTCAAAAAAAAGATATTTTTGAAAATATTTTTTTTTTATTAATTTACCTATTCTCCTAACTTGACTAAATATTTTAAAAGCCAAGGAACGTTTACTATTCTTTTTCTTTTGTAATTGTTAGTAGACCCGTGCGGTCTAGACTAATCTTTCAGTATTTTCAGCGAAAATATTTTAAAAAATGACATTAGAATTTCTTGACTTTATCCCTCATCCCCCAAATTGCGTAAAAATTCTTGGAAGCCCCACTATTTACTAAATTAAGCTAACTACCGTAGGTAATAGATAAATCCCCCCTCGAAAAAGCTAAACCTACCCCCTTGATTTCGGTGTGCCTGTCCATAACAACATTAGTTATGCCTGTCCATAGCAACTTTTAGTACGTTCATTATTTCTACATTTTCCTAACAATGGTTTTGTCTTAGGCTTTGTTGCTGTTTTACTCAGGTTTCGCCAATGGTGAATCCCCAAAACGATGATGTCACTGGCAACCGAGGTCTGAGGACGACCGTCTCTTCGGTTTAGACATCACCTGCGCAGCACTATGCACGAATCTGCGTTTCATGAGTTCATCGCATTTTTGTTTCTGTTAAGAAACCAGCACGTACAACGATAAAAGATAACCAATTCAATGAGCTTCTGGGAATGATGAAATCGGTTGTTGAAATGAATCCCATGACTGAGAAATAAATTACCGCAACAAAAACCTTCTGCTGAAGTTGACTCAAAACCTCCAAAGCTGCACATTTGTCATCCTAGCGAGATAGCGCCAACTCTCGATGAAATACTCAACAAATTACCAACCGAAGAAGAAATAATTGCAAACCTCAAATCAAAGAGCAATGAAAGTGCAAAAGAACTTTAAAATAACATGTAAAACTTGACTTACTTTTTTCTTTTATTTTCACGTATAACCAAACTTCGTTTTTTCTTGTTGTTCACCTCTTTCAAAATGTTTTTGATTTTAAAATTTTAAAAACCTTTCATTTATAGAGAATTATTCCCGCGCAAAAATCCCGTCACAAATCACTCTATGCGTATTTTAAACAAATATTTTCATTTACGTATTTTTACGTATTAAGTTAATTACGTATTAAATTAATTACGTATTAAATTAATTAACGTATACGTATTATAATAATACGTATTTTATTTTACGTTTTTTACTCAAATATACGTAATTATTCCTTTTGTCTCTAAAACGCATAAATGTACAACATGAAAACTTATTTTTTTATTCCAAAATGTATGAAGTGTTGTCAATCCACGATGAAGAAAACGATTACTGTTTTATATGTCTTAGCACTTGGACAGAAATTCGTCAAAATGATATTCAGCGTTGGAATTTTGGTTCATGCTCTCACTCTGCCTGTTCTACATGTTTAAATGAACTATTTAGAGAAAAAGACGGAATGCCACTCCCGTGCCCACTATGTAAGAAAGAAATACTGGCTGATACAGAATTTACACTCCCTGAACGCCAAGTTATCAACCAAAACAGCAAAGTTACAAACCAGTGGCCAAAATTATACAGTGCAAACCACCAACTAAAAGTGGAATTGGAAAACTTAAATATCATCTGTGGAGGTAAAATTCTCCGAATAGAAAAAATGGAAACCAAAATAGCCAAACTAGAAACACACTTGGTAAACAAATCAGCCGCCCTGCTAGACTCTGAGAATAAAAGTCACCAATTTAAAATGTCATTATTAGAGTTGAAGAAAGCTAACGAACACATACTACAACTATTCAGAAATGCCATATCAAAAGCGAAGGACACGGCAGTTTTGTCACAAGAACGAGAATACGAAATTGCGAAAACTTTCAATGAGTAAGTTTTTTTTTTCAATAATAATATTTACTACTTTTTTCAAAATACATTTTAATTTTACAAGATTTTCATATTAATTTTATTCTTTTAGACGAAATGCTGCTTTCACTGCTCGTTACGAAAAGTTCATAACGATGCAAGATGCCCTACGCACTCAACTCACACAAGTTGTTGAACTCCAGAAACATCGACTTAGCCTCGAACAACTAACCCCTCAAGAAATAGAGAAAAAACAAGAAGAACTCATTTCAAAAATCTCGGAATGTTACGATGCGCTTCATCACAAAGAGGAAATAAGAGAATTCCTTGACGAAAATTTTCAACTAGAATTAATTGAAGAGACAGCAGCATTCAACAGAGACTCAATAGATCGTTTACGAATCGAAGTCGAGTCTTCACATGCTGCATTACTCACTACAGAACGTAATTATTTCATGCAAATGATTTCGAAAGCTTCACACTCTCATGCTCAAGATTGCGAATCATGCAAAAATATTTATACTACAATTGCTGCAAAACTGCACTCAGAAACCAAAGAGCTTTAAACTCTAGTGCAATTAAACCAACTGACTACCAAAAAAGCCAAGTAACTATTATCATTTTTTTTATTCATTCATTAAAGTTTTTAAATATTTTCTACAAAAAAAATCTTTGTAACTATAAACCGTACATAATATTGAATTTTTTTTTTTCAGATCTCCCGATTCATTCAAAACTTCCAAACTGTCTCCTTTGTCAATGCTGGTGCTATTTCGTCGAGAATATACAAAAATGTGGCCTTTCGAACACTTCAAAATTACATTTGAAGCGTTCGTCATCGTAAGTGCTTCAGACCATGCTCCACCAGCCTTGCATTCTCTGTAAGCGTTTGCATGTCCTGTTGATGATTGGCCTACTTATTGCTGTTTCTTGCAAATAGGCCATCAACATAAGCTGAAAAGACAGTGCCGTTGTTAAACTCCATTTTCTCAATGCTTCTAAAACCAGTCTGTGTCGTGTTTTCCTGTTTCGGTTGCTTTCTTTCCGTCAAGCATTCAATGCATTAAGAAATAACAAAGTTTTCTTCGTCGTAGTTGTGGGAGCCATTACCATCGCTAACCATTTGGCGTCAAATTCTGTTAGCAGTATAGCACATGTACGTTACCTCTTTTACGCGGGAATTTTTCAGGATTGAATTCGATTTATTTCGAAAGCGCTCTATAGGCGCATTAACAGCGTTTTCAATTGAATTTAATTCGCTGCGCCCATAACGCGCCGTCTAAACTACGCCTAAGAGCTCTGAAAATGTTATTTTGAAATAGTCATTTATAAATCACATTCTGTATTTTTGATGTTTACAGTTATTCAAATAACAGTCTTTTCTAACATATCGTAGTCGTCATTGCTAACAAATCTTCTTTTTTCACAGTTTTTTTTTGGAGATTTTGAACTAGATGAAAATTGCCTACAAAATTAGTTAAACAGAAGAAATCAAAGACAACATAATATCTCGTAGATTATTTGTCGGTGAAACTGTGTCATTGAACATAGCTATGCTGCCAAATATTCTACGCTACTTTTCATCATAATATAAACGTTCTTCGAGTGCGTTAAGACATTTTAGCTTTCAAAAACTCAATACTTAGCTGCTTTTGTATGTAAATAATCAGTGGAAACTTCACACCATAACTTGATATTTCCAGCCCAACATGACAATTATTAATATTTGGATGATAAATGTGAGGGAATAACAATTAAGCAACCAGGCTTTTAAGATTTTAGCAGTTTAGTTAGATTAAATGTGTAAACAATTTTTAAAAGAAAGATATTTCAAATTTGGGTTACACATTCTGAAGATACGTTCTAATCGACTGATGAAAATTAATTTGAAAGTAAAATTCTGGATGAGACTCTTAAGTTGGTCTAATTTTTTCTGATTTAAGCAAATATCTAACTTCTACGAGTCTGACGCATGCAAATTCCACTGTATGTGGGGTTTTGCTGTACTCTCCCCCTAAAACATGATATGAGAGTTATACTAATCTGAGTTTTACTAATTATCCATCACTTTGTCTACTCTTATGTTTTATAGTAGATAGTTAAGTGGTGATAGTCTTTTACGGTTCCTGCAGCGGGAGGGTAATGTCGGTCAAGAACTTTTAAGAAATTTGTTCGCAAAACTAGTGCAGCAATGTGGTCGGACCAGCCTGTGGAACCAGGATCTGTCATATTTGTATGATTGATTGCTGGCGATTGTCAGTGCATCATGTCTTCCCATGTTTTACATATGGAAAGAGTGTAACACTAACAATTTTCATTATTTATTTTCTCTTATTTTAGGATTTTCAAATTATCCTATAACATAATCTTTAACATTTTTTATTTTTCAAAACCTCCGATAACACCCTTTCCACCATTGAAACTCAGAATTTTAACGATTCTGCATTCACAAGATTGATTCCTAATAAACGCAAATTACTAACTCTACCTTGGACAGCCACAGCCGAGATTCCACCCAAAAAAGAATGACCGACGCACCAACATCAACAGATAATATCACCGATGTCTATCTTCCTGCCCGTAGATCACTCTCAGCACTGAGCGTCTTAGGATTGTCAACAATGGCGTTACTCTTTCAAAAAATTGGGATGGGAAGTGACTCGAAAGTAATGAAACAAGCTCTCATGCATCCTTAAAAAGTAACCAGTAACTTCAGCGATTCTCACGAACACTCAGTATGTGTTCATTTCAACCTTGGTAAAGGATGTTTATCAAAATTCTGCCCATCCGCCCACGTCTGCACCTACATGAACAGCGCACAAACAGCATGCAATTCACCCCATCATGGAAGAAGAGATCGCTCAGTGTTCATCAAAATGAGAGTCTAACGCTAACTACTTATTGAGTGAGGACTACCTATCTTACAACAACTACAGGAAGTTCATTGCTTTCAAGAGAGAATATCTGCCATTGATACCTTCTTCCAAATATCAAGAAGAAATGAACTCTTCCGAACTAGAATGTGACGAGGATTTTGATGAAAATGAACTTGATAACATTGATGATATTTAGAACTTTATATTTATTTTACATTTTTTATATTATGCTGTAGGCTTTTGTCTTTTTCTGTCTGAAAATCGTGTGTTTTTTTCTGTTTCTCAGACATCGCGTAGACACGGAAGGAATTTGTACATTTTTTTTCTTTTCAAAGTAGAACAATGCTACTTAACTCAAAACAATAAAAAAAACCACCACACGACCACAACTTTTTTCTTTTATTCCTGAAACAATACCCATTGTTATAGGGATTAGCGGTCGTTTTTGGCTTTTTGAGCAAAAGGTACCTCATCCCAAGTTGCTCCGTAGCATATACTACTTACGATCTAGAATTTACGATATTTATTTTGCGTATACAAAAACTAAACGTCTTCTTTATTGTATTATTTTCTGGTTCATGCTGTTCGATTAACAAACCTTTTAGCAAATTTAAACATTGCATCTTCATCAACATCAACCCATTCCATCTTTTCTTTCTTAAACTGAACCAAATATATGAATTCTTATCTTCCAAAAAAACACTTTCAAAATCCATCATTTTTGGCGGGGCTGTTTTTTTTTCATGTGTTAATTCAAGACACACACCAAGAAAACTATGTTGCCTGCATCAGCTGTTGATTGATCTTCCAGAAATAAGAAGAGCGAAGCAGTCAAGCCAAGAAATTTCGCAGTAGGAAAATCACCTCTTGCCTCTGAATTCTCTTCAAACCCTATTGCAACAAGTCTAGCCTTTATAATCTTTTGTCCATCTTTCATCTTTTCAGTAAGAACCCATCGAGTACCCATTCGGAAGACGACAAATTAGATTTAGAAGCTCTGAAGAATCATTCGATAAAACACAGCATAAAAACAAAGTCTTTATGAGAACCTTTTAGATAGTCATTTTGTGTTTGTTGAAAGAAACTTGTTATTTAAAGAAAAGATGTACATATTGTTTCTACTGTTTGTCTGCTACTTTTTCCAGTGCACACTACATTTCGAACCCATAGCTCCCAAACTACCTCGTTTCTTTCTTGACAAATATCATGCAACACACCACAAGCAACAACAATAAAGCTCATTTAATTTGTAATTTAACTCAAGTTAAAGAAATGTTAAACGACGTATCCTAGAATAACATAATACCATACCAACAAAAGATATCTAGCTACTCCCGACTGGCTAGCGAAAAGACAGAAACCGGAATGCCTTACTGACTGCAGGTCACTAATTGCAAAGATTACACCTTTAGTGAACTACCCACACCACCTGATATCCAGATGCTCCCAAGAAATGTTCATTTGAAATTTATGTATTTGCTCAGGTGCCTCACTCGCTCGTATTACTCGACACAACGAAGGGGAGATCGACGATTACGCCAGACTATTGTAGCAACATAAAAGTTGCTATCAATATCGTAAATGAAATTCCAACCTGGCTACTTGAGGTAAACCTTGGAGAAGTCAGGAGGAAGACACAAATAATGACCACGCCATATAAAATTCCAACCTGGTACCACAAAGTCACCTTCATTGAGCCAGGGGGATTACAACATAAGCGTAATACTTGCCATACAATTTACTTCCATATGAAATCCAAAAGCAAAACATGGTAGGGTAACAAATTCATCCTATCTTGAAATGCCGAGGGGGAGTACATCCTGAAAAACCTTGCTGAATATGTGTAAGATGGGAGTCACACTAGACATCATGAGCTGGGGTCGATTCAACTAAGGGTAATGACTTAAGCCAAACTTAAAAGACAATACGTGGGAAAGATAATTTTCTTTTATTTTTAAGTATAGATTCTAGATAAAAATTATACAATCATACTCTTCAATATCAATAGCACACTTCTCAATTGACGTCACTCATTTTCGCGCTTTGCAACATGGGAATGATTTGCGGACAAAGAATCAGAAAAAAAATCTCGAAACATATGTGGCCTAATATAAATTTTCGTGTACGTTTGTTGCAAACAGGTTTAAATTTTAACAATCTGACACAAGAAAACATTTGAAATGGAGTTAGAAAAGATAGTTTTGTCGGAGGAGGATGTTCCTGGCTCTCTTTTTCGTAAAGATCCAGCAGAATACACTGTCGTTGAACTCAAGCGTTGGTTAGAATGTCACGGGGTAAAAAGAACTGGCAAGAAACAAGAATTGGTTGATAGAGTTAGAGGATCGATGGCCGTGAAAAAAGGAATCGACCCCAAAATTGACGGAGGAAAATGGTACGAACTGAAAAGGCAAGGTAAAGAAAAACAAGATTTGCATGTCCCATCAACAAAGATTCCTTCTCAAAGATGGGGCTGCTTTCCTTCTGTTGACATACCAGCAATGTTCAACTATGGACATGCATACCAACATTTGGTTGAATCGATCAATAATTTTGCCACCGATATCAATGAGAGTGAAGACGAGTCTGTAGGTGATTCTGGATATGCCACAACTGCAAAATTACTGAGGAATGGGCAGAATCTAATGAAGAGTGGCTTTGTTAAAGACATTCAAGACAATAGAAATGAGAATCACTACTTCATTAGAGCACATGTGCACCACTCAATGAAAAACGAGTTGCCACTTGATTTTTTCAGTGGTGCTTAGAAACATAAATAGTTCAGTACAAGAAGCAACATGTAATTGTAGAGCTTCTGCTATGGGTAGATGTGCCCATGTCTCTGCTCTTGACAATTGTCAAATTTGTTGAAGAGAATGGGCCAAAAAGTAACTGTTCCCTCAACAGCACAACCATGCCAATGGAATCGGGGGAAAAAAGGACAAAAGAATCCTACAGCTGTTCAGGATGCAACTTATCAATCAAAAAAGTCTTCCAAAATTTATGATTTTGACCCCAGGCCTAAGGATTGTAGAGGTCCTAGTGACACAAATTCTTTTATTAAGAACCTTCACGTCTATAGTGACAGTGTAAACGAAGTGTCCATGTGGGAATTGAGTTTACGAATTAAGTATGATGACTACCCTATTGATGAAGACAGATATACAATCTTGAAAGAACTCGTTTCAGCTTTCGAGGAATCTTTAAGAGGTACATTTGGTAGCATGGATGCGCCAGATTTTTGCATGGAAATTCCTGGAACCCAAGAGCAAAGTCAATCATTGCAGTGGTTCCATGAAAGAAAATTCAGGATCACAGCATCAAAGTGCAAAACAGCTTATGCTTGTGGGGAAAAACTCCTAGCTGGAAAAGAAAAAGAGGCTATGGAACAATTTTCTAATTGGATCCGAAACAACCTGTGGTACCCAAAGCATGTTATGACCAAAGATATGCTTTATGGAATCGAGACAGAGCCAAAAGCCAGAGAAGCTTATGTGAATGTCACTGGCAACTGTGTTGTTGAATCTGGCATTTGGGTTTGCAATAGATGTCCCTTTTTAGGAGCAAGCCCTGATGGCATGATTAAGAGCAGCACAGATGTTCTTGGAATAATTGAAATAAAGTGCCTAAAAATTTTCAAAGACAAGCAAATTAAAGAAATAATTGATGAACACAAAGAAGGAAAATTGTCCAGCACCTTATACAACAGGCAGTGTTTCAAAATTGTGTCTGGTAAAATTTTGCTGCGTGAAAGCCATGCATACTATTTCCAAATACAGCTCCAATTGCTGGTAACAGGATGCACATTTTGTGATTTTGTTTTGTATTCTGCCAAGGGACCCCCTTCCATCCAAAGGATATACAGAAATGAAGAATTTCAAGACAAAATGGAAAAAACATTGTCTGAATTTTGGCATAGGGTACTCATCCCAGAGTATTTTGAAATGCGTATACCTAGGGATTTAGAACCATTTATTTTGCATTAAGGCAAGGAGAAAACTAAATAAATGAAACAAATTTAGCAAGTTGGGGGCTTTCTGACTTCATCAAGAGTGTGACCATTCAAAAGAGGCATACAGTATGCAGATGAAGATATACAGTTAGAAAAACCTTAGCGTGCAAAGAATTTGTGTTCAAATTTTTTCCAGCTAATTTTAATGTGGAACGAATGGTTCTGGACTAGTATATTTCTACCTAGAACAATTTCACAAAATGAAATGTTTTATGACCAATTATTTGCAGCTTAATATCTTAAGCTCAATGCTTTATTGGGGACCATGCCCTCTTTTGTGGTGTTTTTGGCAAGATTTTAAAAAGCCAACTTAAAATAGGGCACAGTCCCCATGAAGGCCCAGGATATATTACAAAATATGATCATCAATTTTGCGTTAATATACCTCGTCCGATAATATTGTTTATTTAATTATAAATATTAATGATAATAATGAGCGACGTTTCGATGTCATCTTAACATCATTTTCAATCTAAATGGAATAAAAGGCATTGTTTATATATATAGAAAAATAAACAATAGAAAGATTTTGTATCACATGATGAGAATTTTGGTGGTTCAGATAATGTTGTGTTTTAACATTTACATACTGTACTACATACTGTTTTTATAGGAAATTGTTTTATCAGAAACTAGTACTAATGTGATAATATTTTGTTTTCTGGATTTTTATTTACAGCTTTAGTCTAAAGCCTAAAACACAAAAGAGGGCATGGTCAACATTC
>JAYJMH010013333.1:5258-91789 GCA_036873815.1 Phacellophora camtschatica | reverse complement strand
TGAGTTGTTGTTTGCTGATTAGTAGTTCTTGTAGGAATGGAGTTTTGGCTTTTGTGTTTTGTATGTTTTGTGCGTGAGTTTTCTTGGTTTTGTCGGTTTTCTCATTGGCTTTGTCATTGGTTTTGTCATTGAATTCGTTGCTACTGGCAGAATCGGTGGATAGGGTGGATATATTGAGGAGGTTTGATAAGGTATCTTGTTGTCCGAATAGAGAGACTAAGGAAACGACCAAAGGCAATGAGTCAGTGATTGAGGATAGGTTGATTGGTTGGATAGGTTGGATGGGTTCGTGGTCAATGGTAGCTGGAGTAGTAGAGGTGCTAAGAGTCGTGCTAAGGGTGGTGCTAAGAGTGTTTGATAAGTGGGTGGTTGATTGATTGATTGACGATTGATTTAAATTACTATGGTTGTTAAGGGGGGAGTTGAATAGTGTAAATTCAGGAAGATTTAGGAGAATAGTGTTTTCTATGGGTGTTATTTTCGGTGTAAAAAAAGTGGTTAGAAAGCTGAAATCTAAGTGAATTAATTGGCTTGTGAAATGCCATTGGGCGTGTTCAACCGAAATATCGTTTATCGTGATTTTCCAATGGTTAAGATTACGGGTTAGATTTGCCGATTGAAAATTGATTTTAATTGGATAATGCTCATTAACAAGTGATTGAATAATCTCAGGTTTGTCAATTTTATCTAAAGCATACCAAACTCCATAACGAAGAGCGAGTATTACAGCAAGTACAACTAACAGATTTGCAATCATTAAATATTTCAACAAATTTGTTAGCACTTGAATCATAGGTTTGGAGAATATAGTTAAGATTGCTTAAAGCATAAAACCATTTTAAGTAATCTTATATTTTATATAGTTTGAGGTTATAGAGTTTGGGGTTATGGAATTTGAGGTTATATAGTGTGGTGAGCGTTTTTTTAGCTGACAGAGTTGAATAAGCTTTTTAAGCTGTTGGCAATGGTTTAATGGTGCTTTATTGGTTACTGTTGCATTGGTATCCTTTTGCGGTTAGTCTTTGGCTTGATCTTGGTTTTGATCTTGTTGCCACATTTTTTCTAAGGCGTAATGCTCTCTTGTTTCTGGTTGCATAAGGTGAACAACCACATCAAAAAAGTCAACTAATATCCATTCGGCTGTGAGTTCTCCTTCTGAGCCGTGTGCTGGATTGCCTTTTCTTTTTTGCTCTAATAATACTCTATCGGCTAATGCTTTGACATGACGGTTGGTGTTGCCACTTGCAACTATCATCCAGTCAGTAAATGAGCAGATTTCTCGGACATCAAGCACTACAATATCATTTGCTTTGCCATCTTCTAAAGTGGCGACTAATTCATCAACGAGTGATAATTTTGCTGTGGTTGTATTGGTTGCTGCTTGGGTTGCTACTTGGGTTTGTGCTTGAGTTGAAGATGATTGATTGTTCATTTTGTCGTTCATTGTGTCATTCATTGTTATGTTAATAAAATTTGATTTTTGGTAGGAAATAGTTTTAAGAGGGTGTTTCTTGGGTGAGATTTATCTGCTGTTTTAATCGTTGGTTGCTTGGTAGAGTTGATGAGTTTGGATATATTGCTGAACACTTTTGGGAATGTCTTTTGATATGGGTATTGGTTCAGTTGGTGGTTTAATGGTTTGTTGTTCAATTTGTTGGCGAATTATTGATGACTCCGCTAAACAGGGTTGTTGCATTTCGCTAAAGCTGATAAAGCCTTTGATGTTTCTTTTGCTATTGTTCTGTGTTTGAATGGTAGGCACTTTAGTCACAAAGTCATTAATCGGTAAAATTTGCTCATGGTAATAATCATAAGCAGGAGTCTTTTTAATATCAATAGTTTGTTGATGGAAAAGGCGATTAAATACTAATAAATTGGCATAATTTAATAACTGTTGCCAATCTTTCCAGCCACATAACCCTTGCCAACTGTCGGCTCCCATTACAAAAACAATAGCATCGTTGACATCATTGACTGTTTCTGAGTGAATTTCCTTTAGAGTGTCAATCGTGTAGCTTGGTTCTCTCAATGAGTCTAATTCTCTGGTGTCAATTCGTAAGGTTGGATAGTCAGCGATTGCTAAACGCAACATGGTCAGACGATGATGCACATCGTTATTATCCAGTTCACTAACTGATTTTTCTGGCTTAGGTTGTTTAAAAGGCGATACCTTGCAGGGTAATAAATAGCCACAATCTGCTTGCAATAAACTCACTGCCTCTGCAAGCATGGTCAAATGCCCTAAGTGTATAGGATTAAACGTTCCTCCAAGATACACTCGCATTTGGTTTTTAGTCAATAATTTTGATAACGTGGAAAACGTAGAGATAGAGAGTTAGATTATCGTGTTTCACCATGCCCCAATACGATATATTTTTGTGTTGTTAATCCCTCTAAACCAACAGGTCCGCGAACATGTAAGCGGTCGGTGCTGATACCAATTTCTGCCCCTAATCCATATTCAAAACCATCGGCAAAGGAAGTGGAAGCATTGATTATCACTGAACTGGAATCTACCTCACGCATAAAACGCAATCCTCGCTGATAATCATTGGTAACAATCGCATCGGTATGGGCTGAGCCGTAATGATTAATATGCTTAATCGCCTCATCTATTGAACTAACTACCTTGATAGATAGAATAGCACTTAGGTATTCAGTGTACCAATCTTCAGTGGTTGCTGGTATGGCAGGTATTGAAGAGGATAGGCGTTGGCAAATCTGCTCACAGCCACGTATTTCAACTTGTTTATCCATCAATGATTGGGCGATAGATGGCAATACCGTATCCACTTCTGATTTGTGTATTAGTAGTGTTTCTAATGCGTTACATACACCATAACGGCGAGTTTTTGCGTTAATGGCAATATCATGTGCCATCGTTGGGGTTGCACCTTCATCAATAAACAAATGACAGTTGCCATCCAAATGTTTGATTACAGGGACTTTAGATTTCTCACTAATCAACTGGACTAAGCCTTTACCACCACGTGGAATAATCACATCCACATAGTCGTTTGCCTGCACAAGTAAATCAACCAATTGGCGGTCAGTATGTTGTAATATTTGAATGCCGTGTTGGGGGCAATTGGCTTGTGTCAATCCTTCAGCGATAGATTGATAAATCGCCAAGTTAGAATGAATGGCTTCTTTGCCACCACGCAGAATACAGACATTGCCCGACTTGAAACTTAAGGCAGCCGCATCAATAGTCACATTCGGGCGAGATTCATAGATAATTCCGAGTACCCCAATAGGTACCCGCATTTTACCTACCTGAATCCCAGAGGGGCGATATTTTAAATCACTAATTTCACCAACTGGATCGGGTAGGGCGATAATCTCCCGTATTCCTTGAATCATCTGTTGGATACGTGTCTCATCCAATAGCAAGCGGTCAATTAATGCTGCGGATAATTGATTTTGTTCGGCTGCTTGTAAGTCCTGTTGGTTTGCTTGAACAATCGCATCACAGCGTTTTTCTAAACTTTCAGCAATCGCTTCCAATGCTTGGTTTTTTTGTTGCGTGGATAACGCTGACATCCTGTTACGACAAGCAGAAGCATTTTTTACTACTTGAATAAAATAATTCTGGTAGTTCATAGAAATCGTATTGATAGTAAAATATTATGGTTTGAATTTGAATTTAAATTGAATTTGACTTCAAAATCTGACTTGTTGAATATCTGCTTTAGCTTTTAAATGAGCGTTAAAAAGAGCGGATAAACACTTAATTTTACTACACTTCCCATATATCCTATATTTACACCCGATATTATCAAAATAATCTATGAAAGCACCTGAATTACTTTTGCCTGCTGGCTCTTTGGAACATATGCGTTACGCTTTTGCCTATGGTGCCGATGCGGTTTATGCTGGACCGCCACGTTACTCCCTAAGAGCTAGAAATAACAGCTTTGACAACCTCAATATGGCGAAAGGTATTGAACAAGCACACCAGCAGAATAAAAAATTTTTTGCCACAATTAACTTGATTCCACATAATAGCAAATTAAAAACCTTTAACAGGGATATTGATGAGATTATTAGCTACCAACCCGATGCGTTGATTATGGCGGATCCAGGATTGATTTATCTGGTTAGAGAACGCCATCCTGATATACCCATTCATCTCTCAGTGCAAGCCAACACGGTTAATTGGGCAGCCGTTAAATTTTGGCAACAGGTAGGAATTACTCGGATTATCTTATCACGTGAATTATCGTTTGAAGAAATTGCGGAAATTCGTCAGCAATGTCCAACTATGGAATTAGAGGTATTTGTGCATGGTGCCTTATGTATTGCCTACTCTGGACGATGTTTATTATCAGGCTATTTCAATCATCGCGACCCCAACCAAGGTACTTGCACCAACTCTTGCCGTTGGAACTATCAGGTACATGCTGGGGTTGATAATGAACAAACAGGTTATGAGGTGTTAGGCTCCGATGATGGTCATCCTAAGCATGCTAATACTCAATCATCAAAGGTGGTTGAAATTGCTCCGCCGAAACCAATAGCTCAGGCAGATAGCACTACCAAAGATTCGGTATTTTTATTAGAAGAAGCCAATCGCCCTGGCGAATATATGCCGATAGATGAAGATGAGCATGGCACCTATATCATGAACTCAAAAGACTTACGTGCCATTCAGCATATTCAAAAATTAGTTGAAATGGGGATTGACTGTGTCAAGATTGAAGGGCGTACTAAATCCTGCTACTATGTGGCACGTACTGCCCAAGCTTATCGCCAAGCAATTGATGATGCTTGTGCTGGAAAAGAATTTGACCCGACACTATTAGGCGTATTAGAAAACTTAGCCAATCGTGGTTATACCGATGGTTTCTTCCAACGCCATCAAAGCCATGAATATCAAAACTATTTAGACTCGCATTCAAGAAGTCGTATTCAACGCTTCTGTGCTGATGTTATTGACTATCAACCCGAAACCCAAATCGCCACCATTTTCAGCAAAAACAAAATCCGCCGTGGCGATGAAATTGAAGTAATCCACCCCCAAGGCAACTATGCACACATCTTAGATGTCCTACTCGACAAACACGGCAACCCAATAGATGAAATCAAAGGCGGCGGAGTAGAAGCCCAAGTACAACTCCCCACCGCCGAAGGAGGATTATCCATGCTCGCCACGGCTCTTTGAGGGAGACTTCAGACGTAACTACTCAGGTAGTATGTTGAATAGGAGGTGGGGGAGAAAATTAAACACCTCGTCCCTCAAGCAAGGCAAAGCCTTGCCCCCCCCCTGTCATTCTGAGGCACGAAGAATCTCCTCTCTCTCCCTTCCAGCCGTATTTTTCACCTCCGTACAGACGTAGCATGCTACGTCTGTACCATCAAATAAACCTTCTATTTCAACTGCTTGCTCCCCCTGTCATTCTGAGGCACGAAGAATCTCCTCCCCCTCCCTTTCAACCGTATTTTCCACCTTCGTAGAGACGTAGCATGCTACGTCTCCACCATCAAATAAACCTTCTATTTCAACCACTTGAACACATACCTCCCCCATCACACACACACTTACGAAATCTGCAGTCTAAAATCTACCATAAATGTGGTAAAATTTTCTCTACGATTACCATTCCCCTAATTCCACTTTTCACCGAAACGCCAACCTATGCAAAATTTTTATCATACCATCAAGCCGTCCCTTCAATTTGGATTAATACTTCTTTTCAGCCTATTCACCCTTTATGGTTGTAGTGGTGGAAGTAGTGGTGGTGGTTCCCCATCTAATCCGACCAACCCGACTAACCCGACTAACCCGACCAATCCGCTTGCAGTTCCCTCTACGCCAACGACTTTCACGGCAACTGCTGGCGACAGTCAAGTAGCTTTAGAATGGACAGCGATTGCCCAAGCTAGCAGTTACACCATCATTCGCCGAACTTTTGGCTCAAGCACATTTGATACCACCCTCACCGTAGGTGCGATCACAAGTACGATTGACCGCAGTGTTCAAAATGGTACTCGTTACCATTATAAAATCAAAGCCATCAATAGCAGTGGCAGTAGTCCTTACAGTAAAGAAACGTCGGTTACTTTAACACTTCCTGCACCCACGCTTACCGTAGTAAGTGTAGGCGATACCTCAATCACCCTAAGTTGGAATACGGTAACTGATGCCACAGGCTATCATATTCACCACGCCAAACAAGCTTTTTCAAGTCTAAATGGTGGCGTGAGCAATTATGCAACGCTAAGCGGTGGCACCAAACTCAATAACCAAACCTCCCCTAAGATCATCACAGGCTTAACTAACTATACTAAATACTACTTCGTAGTAACAGCCATTAAGGGGAGTACAGAGAGTGTTGCCAGTAATGAAGTCACCGCTATGCCTAAAGCAACCGTTATTGTCCTCAACGACACAGGCATCACTTGGGGCGGCAATTATGTATCAGTCAACCAATCAGGCAATACTTGCGAACCCATGGGCTTTGCCGCAGGCACCAAGCAAGACTGCCATCAAGGGCGAGATGCTAAGGCAGTCGCAGGCACGCTTGGTAAAGCGGCAAACGGTGGTGGACTGGCAGGCTTTGACTTTACCAAACTCGGTAGCACTGGTAAACCGCTTGCCACTCAAAATGCCACTTGGTCAGATGCTGGTAATGAAAATGCAGGCACCAAATGGTTCTGCGTAAAAGACAACCACACAGGCTTAATCTGGGAGGTCAAAACCAATGCCAATAACAGCGCAATGTATGCATGGGGTGGTTTAACTGCACTGGGGCGTGATAGCTTGGACACCGCAAATAAAGGCACTTACTACGGCAAAACAGCGGATGTAACAAAAAACATTGTGGCAGATGTCACCAGTTGGGATGATCTAATCAGAGGTGCCAACAGCAACTCAGGCTTATGTGGCTTTACCAACTGGCGAGTACCCACGCGTGATGAATTGCGAGGTATCGCTCATTTGGGACGTACTACTGATCCAGCCATTGATAGCAACTATTTTCCTAATACTTTATTAGACTCTTATTGGTCCTCTTCGCCCTATGCGACCAACGACAGTAGTGCGTGGCTTGTCAATTTCCGCATTGGCAATGACGACAGCAACAACGCTCGCAACCATGGACATCTTGTTCGGTTAGTTCGTTCCAACCAGTAACTTTTTGTTTTTTTATGAATATTCAATGGTATAGCAAGCAGTATCCCGTTTATCGAGACACTTGCCAATTAATGCTTGAGATTGAAACGGCAGTACGCCACTTTCCTCGCTATCATAAATACACCTTGGGTAGCGAATTACGCCAGTTAGCGAACCAGTTGATGGTGGTGATTGCCCATGCCATCAACAAAAAAAATCAACGTGTTCAGTGGGTGACCAAAGCAAGCAACCTAAGTGAGGAACTCAAAATAAAAATTCAATGTGCCAAAGATCGTCCTGCAAGCAACGCAAAGCCTTGCTCCCAAAGTACAAACAACCACAAATTTGCATTTTTACTGTAAATTAGGAGGCGGGACTTCAGTCCTGCAAGCAAGGCAAAGCCTTGCCCCCAAAGTGCAAACAACCACAAATTTGCATTTTTGCCGTAAATCAGGAAGTTAGGGGGAGAATTAAATGCCTCCTCCTGCAAGCAAGACGAGAGCCGTAGAGACTAGAGCAGGACTTTGTCCTGCAAGCAAGGCTAAAGCCTTACCTCCAAAGTGCAAACAAGTACAAATTTGCATTTTTATCGTACATTAGGAGGCAGGGGGAGAATTGAACACCATGTCCTGCAAGCAAGGCGATGCCTTGCTCCCAAAGTGCAAACAAGCACAAATTTGCATTTTTACTGTACATTATGAAGCAGGAGGGATGAGAATTAAATACCTCCTCCTGCAAGCAAGGCGAGAGCCGTGAGACTAGAAGCAGGGGGAGAATTAAACACCATGTCCTGCAAGCAAGGCTAAAGCCTTACCTCCAAAGAAGGAAGTAGGGGGAGAATTAAATACCTCCTCCTGCAAGTAAGGCGAGAGCCGTAGAGACTAGAGCAGGACTTTGTCCTGCAAGCAAGGTTAAAGCCCTACCTCCAAAGAAGGAAGCAGGAGGAAAAATTAAACACCTCATCCTGCATAAAAACTGATACACCCATAAAATCAACCATTATTATTAAAACCATCATGCTAAAAAAAATCATCTTACTGACTACCTTACTAACGGCATTGCCCATGCATGCCCAGACCATCAAAAGCTATATCCCCAATGAATGGCCGGACAGTCGCTATACCGTGCATAATAACGGCACGGCAACTGATAACACAACTAAATTTATGTGGAAAGTGTGTAGCGAAGGACAAACGTGGACGAATAATTCAGGAGCAGGGGCTTGTAGTGGCACGGCAAGCAAGCCTAATTGGCGAGATGCATTAAAGTTAGTCAATAGCTATACGTTTGCAAAGTACTCAGACTGGCGAGTGCCGAATTTGAAAGAATTACAAAGTATAGTGGCTTTAGATCGTTATTCCCCAGCGATTAATATCAGTATTTTCCTCAACACGCCGTCTGCGTCTTATTGGTCCTCTTCGCCCTATGCGGACAACACCGAGCAAGCGTGGTTTGTCAATTTCAACGATGGCAATGACAAGGCTATCCTTCGCAAATCTATCGGTCATGTTCGGTTAGTTCGTTCCAGCCAGTAACTTTTTTCTTTTTTTATTATTTACTTGTAACACCTCCTCACCATTCCTAACCCTTGTCATTCTGAGGCACGAAGAATCTCCTCTCCCTCCTTTCCAACCGTATTTTCCACCTCCGTACAGACGTAGCATGCTACGTCTGTACCATCAAATAAATCTTCTATTTCAATTGCTTGCTCCCCCCTGTCATTCTGAGGCACGAAGAATCTCATCATTCTCCTTTCCAACCGTATTTTCCACCTCCGTACAGACGTAGCATGCTACGTCTGTACCATCAAATAAACCTTCTATTTCAATTGCTTGCCCCCCCCCCTGTCATTCTGAGGCACGAAGAATCTCCTCCTCCTCCCTTCCAGCCGTATTTTCCACCTCCGTACAGACGTAGCATGCTACGTCTGTACCATCAAATAAACCTTCTATTTCAACTGCTTGCCCCCCCCCCTAAAAACCCTCACCTCTCAACCTTCCGAAGTCTGAAATCTAAAATCTTAAATCTAAAACCCGTCATCTACCATAAATGTGGTAAAATGCTCGCTACGATTACCATTCCCCTAATTCCACTTTTCACCGAAACGCCAACCTATGCAAAATTTTTATCATACCATCAAGCCATCCTCTCAATTTGGATTAATACTTCTTTTCAGCCTATTCACCCTTTATGGTTGCAGTGGTGGTGATTCAACCACTTCAACTAAAAAACTTCCTGCACCCACTAACCTTAGCGTAAGTGTAGGCGATACATCAATCACCCTAAGTTGGAATGCGGTAACTGATGCCACAGGCTATCATATTTACCACGCCAAACAAGCTTTTTCAGGCCTAAGTGGTGGCGTGAGCAATTACGCAACGCTAAGCGGTGGCACCAAACTCAATAACCAAACCTCCCCGAAAACCATTACAGGCTTAACTAACTATACTAAATACTACTTCGTAGTAACAGCCATTAAGGGGAGTACAGAGAGTGTTACCAGTAATGAAGTCACCGCCACGCCTAAAGCTATCGTAATTGCTCAATCCACTACAGGCGTCCTCAACGACACAGGCATCACTTGGGGTGGCAATTATTCATTAGGCAATCAAGCAGGCAATACTTGCTCACCCACGGGCTTTGCCACAGGCACCAAGCAGGACTGCCATCAAGGGCGCGATGCTAAGGTAGTAGCAGGCACGCTTGGTAAAGCAGCAAACGGTGGGGGTCAAGCCAGTTTTGACTTCACCAAAATCGGTAGCACTGGTCAACCGCTTGCCACTCAAAATGCCACTTGGTCAAGTAGTGGCAACGAAAGTGCAGGTACCACATGGTCGTGCGTAAAAGACAATCACACTGGCTTAATCTGGGAGGTCAAAACCAGTGCCAATAAAAGCACCACCTATAAATGGGGTGGCTTAACTGCTCTTGGGCGTGATAGCTCGGACACCACAAATAAAGGAACTTATTATGGCAAAACAGCGGATGCAACAAAAAATATTGTGGCAGATGCCAAAAGTTGGGATGATCTAATCACAGGTACCAACAGCAACTCAGGCTTATGTGGCTTTACCAACTGGCGAGTACCCACGCGTGATGAATTGCAAGGTATCGCTCATTTGGGACGTATTAATCCAGCCATTGATAGCCACTATTTTCCTAATACTGTATTAGCGCATTATTGGTCCTCTTCGCCCTATGTGGGTACCAACTCTAAGGCGTGGCTTGTCGTTTTCGACTATGGCTATGACAACCGCAACTATCGCAACGGTAACGATCTTGTTCGGTTAGTTCGTTCCAGCCAGTAACTTTTTGTTTTTTTTATGAATATTCAATGTTATAACAAGCAGTATCCCGTTTATCGAGACACTTGCCAATTAATGCTTGAGATTGAAACGGCGGTACGCCATTTTCCTCACTATCATAAATACACCTTGGGTAGCGAATTACGCCAGTTAGCGAACCAGTTGATGGTGGTGATTGCCCATGCCATCAACAAAAAAAATCAACGTGTTCAGTGGGTGACCAAAGCAAGCAACCTAAGTGTGAGGAACTCAAAATAAAAATTCAATGTGCCAAAGATCGTCCTGCAAGCAAGGCAAAGCCTTGCTCCCAAAGTACAAATAACCACAAATTTACATTGTTGCCGTAGATTAGGAAGCGGGGGGGAATTAAACACCTCGTTCTGCAAAGCAAAGCCTTGCTCCCAAAGTGCAAACAACCACAAATTTGCATTTTTATCGTAAATTAGTAGGCAAGGTAGGAAGGATTAAACACTTCCTCCTGCAAGTAAAACGAGAGGAATAAGACTGAAAGCAGAACTTTATCCTGCAAGCAGGCTAAAGCCTTACCTCCAAAGAAGTAAGCAGAATTTCATCGGTAAATTAGTAGGCAGGGGAAAAATTAAACACCTCATCCTGCATAAAAACTGATACACCCATAAAATCAACCATTATTATTAAAACCATCATGCTAAAAAAAATCATCTTACTGACTACCTTACTAACGGCATTGCCCATGCATGCCCAGACCATCAAAAGCTATATCCCCAATGAATGGCCGGACAGTCGCTATACCGTGCATAATAACGGCACGGCAACTGATAACACAACTAAATTTATGTGGAAAGTGTGTAGCGAAGGACAAACGTGGACGAATAATTCAGGAGCAGGGGCTTGTAGTGGCACGGCAAGCTTACTATTTTGGAAAGGTGCATTAGAGCAAGCCGTGACGGTGAATGCTGATCCCACTATGGAAGGGCTTACCGTATCATACACCGACTGGCGAGTGCCGAATCTCAAAGAATTACAAAGTATAGTGGCTTTAGATCGTTATTCCCCAGCGATTAATATCAGCATTTTCCCCAACACGCCGCAGTCTGCGACTTATTGGTCCTCTTCGCCCTATGCGGGCAACAGCTCTCATGTGGGGCTTGTCTCTTTCGACTATGGCTATGACAGATCCTACATTCGTGCCAATGGCAATCTTGTTCGGTTAGTTCGTTCCAGCCAATAACTTTTTTCTTTTTTTATTATTTACTTGTAACACCTCAGGTGTCCGACTCGTTCCCACATTGTCTATACACCTGTGCGTAAGAATGTATACTGGATTAGACAACTTGCAAAAATTTTAACGGGTTACTTTTAACTCCACCGACCTGCATGAGTTGGGTTTAACCGAACCTTGCAAGTGAGGTATGCATTTCCACGCAGGAACGATGGGAACGAGTCGTTTATCGCAAGTTTTTGCTTTTTTTTTCACTTCTTTGCTTGTGTTTGTCTGTGTTTGCGTTAGAGTGAGGTGGATGCTAGTACCTGAGTAGTTACAAAAACTGATAATGCGGCTACTCGTTTCTGCGTACCTGCCAAAGGTATAAAACAACGGATTACAATAAATTTTGGAGGCAAGGCTTTGCCTTGCTTGCGGGACTGAAGTCCCACTTCCTACCTCTACTTCCTGCCCCTACTTCCTGTCCCTATCTCTTGCTATTGAAGAGAATATCTGAGTAGTTGCCTTAAAAACATGTTGGAGGTGTGTTGGATAGCTGTTTGTTAGTTTTGTTTAGTGTGTTATGGATGGCGTGTGTAGCCTTGAATGTGGGGTGATGGTTGGCAATTTGGGCTTGATTTTAAGTGCAAATAGGGAAACATGGTATAATCAACATTGCATTTTTGAATAACGTTTAAGCGATATGTAGAATATATATAAAGATTTTTATTCGGTTTTATTCAATTACTCAATCACTCACTAAGTCACTTCACTCATTTTTATGAGTGTTTTTTTATTCCCGATACCCTTTATTCTTTATCAGCTTTTTTCAGTTCTTTTGAATTTGCAAAAGAAAATAGAATGATAGAATGGGTATGTAATTATTGATTAAATTTTTTAGTACTAAATTAACTATGGCAATTGAACGAACTTTATCAATCATAAAACCTGATGCTGTCAGTAAGAACGTAATTGGAGAAATTTATAGCCGTTTTGAGCGTGCTGGGTTGTGCATTGTTGGGGCTAAACGATTACATTTATCGAAGGAGCAAGCAGAGGGTTTTTACGCTGTGCATAGGGAGCGTCCTTTTTTTGGTGAGTTGGTTGAGTTTATGACTTCTGGACCGATAATGGTTCAGGCACTTGAAGGCGAGGGTGCTATTGCTTTACATCGTGAGTTGATGGGTGCAACCAATCCTAAGGAGGCGGCACCGAATACGATTCGAGCTGATTTCGCCGATTCTATTGAAGCTAATGCCGTGCATGGTTCTGATGGTTCAGATACCGCAGCGGTTGAGATTGCTTATTTCTTTGAAGATTCAGAATTAACTCGTTAGTTGGATTATTTGATTAATCGGGTTGATTTTCTGGATGACTTTTTTGTTAAATTTCGTTTAATTAGGTACGGCTATATTTTTAGGTGTGGATAATCTTTTTGGTAAAGACCGTGCTCAATTAGCGGAATTTTTTACTTCTATTGATGAGAAGAGTTTTCGTTCTTCTCAACTTCTCCAGTGGCTTTATCAGCACGAAGCGACGAGCTTTGATGAGATGCTTAACTTTTCTAAGAAGTTACGTAGTCATCTCAATGATAATTGTCAGTTGAGCATTCCGCAAATTGTTGAAACTCACCTCTCTCAGGATGGGGTGGTGAAGTGGATAATTCAATTAACTGATGGCAATCATATAGAAACCGTATTTATTCCAGAAAATAATCGAGGCACTTTGTGTATTTCTTCACAGGTGGGTTGTTTTCTGGATTGTCGTTTTTGTGCGACGGCATTGCAGGGATTTAACCGTAATTTAACGAGTGCGGAGATAATTGGACAGGTTCGGCAGGCGGTATGTGCGTTAAAGGAGATTACTGAAACTGAGCAGTGGAGAGAGTTGCGGTGGCAGGGCGAATCGCTTTGGCATCGGGTGAGCAATGTGGTTTTTATGGGTATGGGTGAGCCGTTGTTGAATATGCAACAGGTGGTGCCTGCGATTAATCTGTTGTTGGATGATTTTTCCTATGGTTTTTCTAAACATAGGGTAACTATTAGTACCGCTGGTGTTGCACCGATGATTTCTGAGTTGGCATTGCGTGCTGAGGCAAGTTTGGCGGTTTCGTTACATTCGGCGATTGAGGAGACTCGTTCCGATATAGTGCCATTGAATAAGAAGTATCCGATTAATGAGTTGATGACGGCGTGTTGGAAGTATGTGCGTGCGTTTACCCAAAAACGTCATATTTTATTTGAGTATGTGATGTTGCGTGGAGTGAATGATGACCATCAACATGCAAGAGCCTTAGTAAAGCTTTTAAGGGATTTTCCAGGTAAGGTGAATTTAATTCCGTTTAATCCTTATCCAGGTTTGCCTTTTGAGTGTTCTGATATGGATACTATTGAGCGGTTTCGCCATGAATTGAAGCAGGCTAAAATCAATACAACCATTCGCAAGACGCGTGGTGTTGATATTGCTGCTGCTTGTGGTCAATTGTCGGGTAAGGTGCATAATCGCAAGACTAAGAATCAGGTAGTTGGTCAAGAGTCTGACTCATCAGGTCGTACTTCTCGTGTTTCTTTAATTGCACCTCCTGTTGCTTTGAGTGCTTCTCGTTCTGCTGATTTTGGCACTTCTATTTCTTCCGCTCCTGTTTCCTCTATTTCTTCGACTTCGTAGGCATTCCACGCAGGAGTATGGAAACGAGTCGGGTAGCTGAGTAGTTAGATGTAGAGAATGTAAAATTTTAACCACAGATGAACACGGATGAACGCAGATTTAATGAAGTTGTTATTTGCGTGTATCTGTGGTTTCTTAATGTAGAGGTAACTACTCAGGTACTTGCAACCACCTTTGGAATTAAAAGTAACCAGTTGAAATTTTTGCAAGTTGTCTGATTCCGTATGCATTCTTATGCGGAGCGTGGGAATGAGTCGTTTATCGCAAGTTTTTGCTTTTTTTCTTCACTTCTTTTTTTATTTAATCTTGTGTCTCAAGTAAACCAAACTATTCACTCAGTTCGTGGCATGAAAGATTGGCAGGGTAGTGATGCTGCTATTTTAAATGCTATTGATAATGTTATGCAACGCTTGTTTTTGCAAGCAGGTTATCAAATAATTAGATTGCCTGTATTGGAAAAGACGGCATTGTTCGCACGTGCTGTGGGTGAGGTGACGGATATTGTTGAGAAGGAGATGTATACTTTTACGGATCGCAATGATGAGCTTTTGAGTTTGCGTCCAGAGGCTACGGCTGGGTTGATACGTTCGGTTATTGAGAATGGTTTTTGGCAACCTGGACAGTTGTTGCGGTATCAATATAATGGTCCGATGTTTCGCCGTGAGCGTCCTCAGCAGGGGCGTTATCGTCAGTTTTTTCAATCTGGTGCGGAGTTTTTAGGTAGTAGTAGTCCGTATGTTGATGTTGAGTTGATTTCATTGGTGACCCAGTGGTTTAAGGAAATGCAACTTAGCGATGAAATTACTTTAAATTTGAATAGTATCGGTAAATTAGAGGAACGCAAAGAGTTTAAGCAAGCGTTGATTGATTATTTAACGCCGTATACGAATGATTTGGATGAGGATAGTCAACGTAGATTAAGCACTAATCCATTGCGTATTTTGGATAGTAAGAATCCAGCGACTCAGGGGTTGTTGGAAGAGGCTCCAGTGATGCAAAATTTCTTGTCGGCTGAGAGTCGGCAGATGTTTGATACTGTTCAGCAGACTTTGGATAGTTTAAATATCAGTTATGTTATTAATCATCGCTTGGTGCGGGGGTTGGATTATTATAATGATACGGTGTTTGAGTGGATAACGGATCGTTTGGGAAGTCAGGGAACGGTTTGTGGTGGTGGTCGTTATGATACTTTGGTGGCTCAATTGGGTGGTAAACCTTGTCCTGCTTGTGGTTTTGCGGCAGGTAGTGAGCGTATATTAGGGTTATACAATAGCGTACATGGTGATAGTAAAGGGGTGTTTGCAGATAATTTTAGTTGCAAAATTTATGTGGTTGCTGAGCCTGAATTGATGAATGTTGCTATGGGGCATACGATTCAATTGCGTAATCATTCAGATTTTGAGGTGATTAGTGATGTGCAGTTGGCTTCACTGAAAAATCAATTGAAGAAAGCGAATAAAAGTGGGGCGGAGTTTGCTTTGATTTTTGCCGAGCGAGAATGGCAACAAGGTGATGTTATTATTAAGCCGTTACGCGGTCAATTAGGCGATCAAGGGGCACAGTTAGCGATTCCAGTTGCTGAAATGACTGTGGTATTGCAACAGATGGTTGCGAAGAGTAAGTCATAAAATACATTTTTTGTTTTTCAACGGCAATGCTCTAATGGTAGAATTTAACAGTTTTGTTTAAATCCTTTTTTAGTTTTTGACTTTTTAAATTTTTTAATGAAGAGTCATTTTATATTGTTTAATTACACTTAAAATCCTATCTATAATTGATATAAATTTATGGAAAATCAACAATTAACAGAAATAGTTGCATGGTTGAAATCAAATGCAGTGTATTTGGTACTTTTTGTCGTTTTGTCGGTCGGTGGTTCTGTCGGCTGGAATTATTGGAAGCATAAAGAATTGAGTCATAAACAAGCAGCATCAAATCTTTACGATCAAGTGCAGCGGTTGTCTGCTGATGAGCAGTTAGATGAAGCACGGGCAAAATTGACTGAGCTTGAAAAGGATTTTGCTGATACGGGGTATCCGTTTCTCGGTAATTTGGTTTTTGCAAAACAGGCTTACCAAATGGAGAAAAATGTACTTGCTGAGCAAGCCTTGAAATGGGTGTTTGAACAAGCTAAAGAAGAAATTTTTATTCAATTATCGGCTGAACGTTTGGGACGTGTGTATTTGGATAATAAAGAAATTGAAAAAGCAAAAACCATTGTTGAGCAGGCGTTAGGTAAGCTTACCAACGAAAGTGCTTTGGCAACGTTGAATATGATTTATGGCGATATTTATATTGAATTGAAAAAACCGAAATTAGCGATTGAGTTATACAATACAGCGAAAAAGAATTTACCTGAAAACTCGCCGTTAAAAGAGTTGATTAATATGAAACTCAATAACTATAGCCGAATGTAGTTTTACTATAAAATTTTGCTATGGAACCTAATATAGTTTTTGCGGTTATTGCACTGATTGTTGCTGTTTCACTGTATATCTCGCCTAAAGATGAGAAACGGGAACTTGCGATTATTGAGAAGGCACAGACAATTGAGTTGCCGAAGATTAGTAGTGAGCAACAGTTAAATGTTTATTGGTGGCGAAAAGTCTATCAACAGCAGTTAGGTTATAGTGGTGATTATTATCAGCCATCGCTTTCTTTAAGCCTCGGCTATCGGCATGTTGTGGTGCCTTATGTTGAGGGTTATGTAAAGGGTTTTAATAAGCGAACTGGGGTTTGGGAGTGGACTCTTGAGGTGGGTGAGCGAGTTAGTGCTGGTGTTGTGAGTGATCGTGGTGCTTTGTTTGTTGGTGGTGAGGATGGCAAGGTGGTTGCTGTTGACCCTCTTAGTGGTAAAGAACGTTGGTCTAAATCGTTACAAGGGCAGATTTTGTCTTTGTCAGTCGGCAAGAAACATCTTTATGTATATACTTTTTCAGGGCGATTATTTGCATTGAATAAGCGGACGGGAGAGGTTAATTGGAAATATTTAGGTAAAGAGCCACAATCAAGTATCTATGGTGCTTCTGCTGCTATTGAGGATAATGATGTTGTGTATTTTGGCAACGGTTATGGTTTTTTGATTGCCTTAAATATTTCTAATGGAGTGATTCGTTATCAACGTGTACTTGGGCAACCGAGAGGTTTTTCGGATATTGAGGCAATTGTTGATTTAGATTCTAATTTGATTATTGATAAGGATTATTTAGTAGCTGGAACCTTTGGCGGTAAACTCTATGCACTTAATAAGCTTTCACGCCTGACTTTATGGGAGAAGGATTTATCACTACTCGCACCGCTACATTTGGATAATATTCAAGGCGAAAAAATTGTTGTCGTTCAAGATGATAGCGATTTTATTTATGCCTATCGTTTAGCAGACGGCACTGTCGTTTGGAAAAATCAAGACTTACGTTATCGAGGACTAAGTCATCTCCAAGCCTATAAAGATTATTGGTTGGCAACTGATAATAAAGGCACCACATTTGTTCTCAATCGCAATGATGGGAAACTTCTTTACTACTATCAAGGTGATATTTCGTTAGCAATGAATGCAATCATTGATAAGGATACTATCTATCAACTCAGCCAAGAAGGCAAATTGTTCTCCATGAAGTTTGAAAATAAAAACACTTCTTTTGTTCCAAGGGTTGGTTACTAAGGGTCGGTTATTAAGGGTTGGTTGTTAAAAGTTGGTTGTTACACGTTAAGAGGGATGAAGGATTGCTGGTACCGAAAGTACCAAAATATCAGCTTCAACTATTGACGGTTGCTAACTTTTTAGGTTCTCTTTTTAGGCTCTGTTTAGGCTTTAGTGATTAGCCAGATTGATTAACCGCTATACCCTCTTAGATGGCATTTCAGAGGTTGAACTTTGTTGAACTCTCTGATACTGCGTTTGGTATAGCGGTTTTGTTTGATTTATAGAATTGAACGTACTTTTTTGCTGGAGAGGGGGTTCTTTTAGGTACCGTTCTTGGTTGCTCTATGGTCGTTCTTTTTCTGTTTGTGTTTTAGGACTTGGCTGTCTAATTTATCAATTAGCTTATCAATAGAGCTATACATATCACTATTTGTTGCTTGGGCAAATAGGTCGTTCCCTGCAACGTGGATGGTTGCTTCTGCAATTTGTTGTTGTTTTTCAACTTTGAGCATGACGTGTATGGTCATGATGTTTTCAAAATGACGGCTAATCTTAGCGAGTTTTTCTTCAATGTGTTGTTTTAATGATTGAGTGATATCAATGTTTTGTCCAGAGATGGAAAGTTGCATGATTTCTCCTTAATGTTTTTAATGATTGAATGAAAAATAATAAAACGAAAAATAATGATAATAATATAGTGGGTACCTATTTATCAGCGAAAGATTATCAATAGTGATATATCAAGCATATTCAAGGTATATATAGTACCGATAAGTATCAAAAGTATCCAGTAGATAATTTCTTAGACAACTTCACTATAACCAGATTTTAAACCAAAAGCCAATAAAATGCAAAGTCAGCAGTCTTTTTCCGCTTTTTCTCAAAGGGTGATTCAGTGGCATGCTCAATATGGGCGTAAGAGTTTGCCTTGGCATGAAAATAGAACGGCTTATCGGGTGTGGCTGTCAGAAATCATGTTACAGCAAACTCAGGTAACAACGGTCATTCCTTATTTTTATCGATTTACTGAGCGTTTTTCTGATTTAACCGCACTTGCTACGGCGAATGTGGATGAAGTATTCTATCTTTGGAGTGGCTTGGGATACTACTCACGTGCTCGTAATTTACTGAAAACAGCTCGTCAGTTGGTGCGTGATTATGATGGTGAGTTTCCTGATACAGTAACCGAGTTGATGAAATTGCCTGGTATTGGTCGCTCAACGGCTGGGGCGATTATTTCGCAAGCGTTTAATAAACCTGCTGCGGTATTGGATGGTAATGTTAAGCGATTGTTGACTCGTCATTATGGGATTATTGACCCGATTAATCAAACGAAGACTGAAAAGCAGTTATGGCAGCTTGCTGTTGATTTATTGCCTGCTGTTGATGCTATTACTCATTCTGATAATTCCAACCATGCGGCTGACTATACCCAAGGTTGTATGGACTTAGGGGCGTTATTGTGTACTCGGAAAAATCCTAATTGTGAACTTTGCCCATTACAACAGACCTGTTATAGTTATCATAATCAATTGACTGATCAGTTGCCGAAACGAGTGGCTAAAACTGTTAAACCGATTAAGAGTCAGGAATTTGTATTATTTCAGAGCAATCAAAGAATTTTGTTGCGTCAGCAAAATTCTCGTGGTGTCTGGGCTGGCTTGTGGATTTTGCCTACTGCTGAGCAATTACAGTCCGCAAAGATTCCTTTTTCTTATGCAATAGGAGAGGAATTTTTGCAGTTTCGCCATACTTTTAGCCATTATCATTTAGATTGTTCTATTTTAGAAGCGGTTGCAGAAGGACTTCATCGTCCGCAGACAGGCTGGCTTTGGTACAATTATAAGGAACCTGCAACAATTGGTTTGCCTTCACCAATGCAAAAAGTAATCCAACAATGGCAACTGAGACAGGAGCTTGATCATCAAGAAGGTATTGATTTTGCTGCTGAACCTCCTTCCACCTATCAAACTAATTAATTGTAAAATGACTAGAAAAGTAATGTGTTCTAAGCTCAAAAAAGAGCTTGAAGGATTAGATAAACCTCCCTTTCCTAATGAGGCTGGAGAAAAAATTTATCAAAATGTTTCCAAACAAGCTTGGACCGAATGGTTAGGTTATCAAACGATTTTAATTAATGAGTATCGTCTTTCTTCTTTAGATCCTAAAGCTCGTCAATTTCTCGCTGAAGAACGGGAGAAATTTTTGTTTGGTTCAGGGGAAATTGACTTACCTGATGAGTATAAACCTACGGATGGTTAATACAGACGCTTAAGAGGAGGGATGCTAATCAATCAGTATCAAATAAATATCAATCAATAAGTCAATCATCGCTGTAATCATTATTATTGCCAAATACCAATACCTTTTTAATATTTGTAATATTTACGCCACACCGCCAGCTTCATTTTATTAAGTACTTTCTTATAAGTACTTTACAAGCACTCTGTTATTTAAAATACTCTCAAAACACTATCAAAATACTGTTATGAATTTGCACGAATATCAATCAAAAAATCTGCTCAAGGGATATGGTTTACCTGTTCCTAATTTTATCGTTGCTGAAACGGTTGAAGATGCCGTTGCCGCTTGTGATAAACTATCAACCGATCGCTATGTGGTTAAGGCTCAGGTTCATGCTGGAGGGCGTGGCAAGGCTGGAGGGGTTAAGGTTTGTTCAACAAAACAAGAAGTTGCAGAAGTTGCTGAAAGTTTGTTGGGAAAAAATTTGATCACCTATCAAACCGATAGTAATGGTCAGCCAGTTAATGTGGTGATGGTTGAAGAAACCAGCAATATTGATAAGGAACTTTATCTTGGTGCTGTTATTGACCGTTCTAAGCAACGTATCACTTTCATAGGCTCTACTGAGGGTGGTGTAGAAATTGAAAAGGTGGCTAATGAAACGCCAGAGTTAATTCATAAATTCTCTTTGCAACCGATGAAGGGAAGTATGCCATATCAAGGACGGCAAATGGCATTTAAACTCAATCTACAAGGTCAACAGGTTAATCAGTTTGTCAAAATTATTAATGGTCTTAGCAAGGCATTTATTGATAACGACCTTAGTCTTATTGAAATTAACCCTTTGGTGATTACAGCGGAAGGTGATTTAATTTGCTTAGATGGCAAAATCAATATTGATAGCAATGCTGAATTTAGACAGTCTGATTTATGGAAGCAACGTGATACCAGTCAAGAAGATCAACGAGAATTAGAAGCACAACAAAATCAATTAAACTATGTTGCCTTAGATGGCAATATTGGTTGTATGGTTAATGGTGCAGGTTTAGCAATGGCGACTATGGATATTATTAAATTGCATGGTGGTCAACCTGCTAACTTTTTAGATGTGGGTGGTGGTGCAACGGCACAAAGAGTTACTGAGGCGTTTAAGTTGATTCTTTCGGATAGCAATGTGAAATCAATATTGATTAATATTTTTGGTGGTATTGTGCGTTGTGATTTGATTGCAGAGGGTATTATTCAGGCGGCACAACAAATTAATTTAACGATACCTTTGGTGGTACGTCTTGAGGGGAATAATGCAGAACTTGCAGGTCAATTACTTGAGCGTAGCGGTCTGGCAATTATCACGCAAAATGACTTGGCAAAAGCCGCCGAGCAAGTGGTTGAAGCTGCTACGGCTTGAGGTTGTAGTAAAAATTAATTATTTACTTTTCTTCCTCATACGATTTCATTAAAGATTTTAAAAGTACAACTAAAAACATATTATGAGCGTTCTCGTTAATAAAAATACTAAAGTTATCTGTCAAGGTTTTACCGGTAAACAAGGTACCTTTCATTCCACTGCTGCTATTGAGTATGGCACTCAGATTGTTGGCGGAATATCACCAGGCAAGGGAGGGCAAACCCACTTGGATCGTCCAGTTTTCAACTCGGTTGAAGATGCTGTGATGGCAACGGGTGCCGATGCTACGGTAATTTATGTGCCAGCTCCTTTTTGTAAAGACTCTATTTTTGAGGCGATTGATGCAGGTGTTCCATTGATTGTTGTGATTACCGAGGGGATTCCAACGATTGATATGTTGGAAGCGAAATATCTCGCAGATATTTCGGGTGTACGGATTATTGGACCAAACTGTCCTGGCATTATTACCCCAGATGAGTGCAAGATTGGTATTATGCCTGGCTCTATTCATAAGAAAGGTTCCATTGGTATTGTCTCCCGTTCAGGTACATTAACTTATGAAGCGGTTAAACAAACCACCGATGTCAACTATGGTCAAAGTACGTGTATCGGAATTGGTGGCGATCCGATTGCTGGAACGAATTTTATTGATGCCCTTGAATTGTTTGAAAACGATGATGAAACCAAAGCGATTGTTATGATTGGTGAAATTGGCGGAACTGCCGAAGAAGAGGCGGCTGAATTTATTCAATCCAATGTGACTAAACCAGTACTTGCCTATATTGCGGGTGTAAGTGCACCTAAAGGCAAACGTATGGGGCATGCAGGAGCAATTATCGCAGGCGGTAAAGGTACTGCCGATGATAAATATAAGGCTTTGAATAGTGCAGGTGTTAAAACCGTTAAATCGGTCGCTGATATTGGTAGTGGTTTGATTGAGTTGTTATCTCGTTAGCCATAATTTTTGAGAGTTTGTCTATCTGGTCTATCTGGTCTGGTCTGTTTTGGGTATCTGTATGGGAGAAATACGAGGATAGGCTTCAGACTTTAGACTCCAGAAAATAGATTTCAGCAAATAGAATAAAGCCCCCATTGTTCATCTTTAGATTTCTGAAATCTGTATAACTCCCCTCTATGAAGGGGTGTTGGGGAAGCCTGATAGGGTGATTGCGATGGTGATTTAAACGTATAAATCAACAGGCTATCAAGGGTACCTCGATTTATTCATGAATCAGCCAAAAAAGCGATATTTCGCCCCCAATTGCGTTAAAAAAAGTGGAAATAGGAGTGCCGAATAATTAAACATTACTCACTTTTTTTGCCTTATTGAGAACAGGGGGTTTATTCTTTCGCTCATCTTTTTTCATCTGTCCAGAATAAATAGAGGTACCCATAAGTTTTGCAGATTTCAGCCTCCTAGATTTTAGGCCTCAGAACAATTGAATTTCTGCCGTCTGAAATCTAAAGTCTAAGTTCTACTATCTAATAACTCACAATGTATAACTTTTATTCATGCCATGAAATTCGCTGACCCACAAAATGATATTGCCTTTAAAAAAATTTTTGGCAATGCTAATCATAAAGAGGTGCTTATCTCTTTTTTAAACGCAGTGTTGGATTTTCAAGGTGATGCTCAAATTAAGCAAGTTATTCTTATCAACCCCTATCAATTACCGACTCTTGGAGAATTAAAGGACACCCTATTAGATGTTAAAGCGGTCAACCAACGAGGTGAAGAATTTATCGTTGAAATGCAAAAAAAAGACCATCAAGATTTTCATAAACGCAGTCTATACTATACCGCTAAATCTTATACGACCCAGTTAGGCAAAGGAGAAAACTATGTAGAGCTGAAAAAAATATATTTTATAGGCATCCTCAACTTTCGGTTTTTTAGCAATCAGCATTATATTTCAAGACATCTAATATTAAACAAAGAAACTCAAAGCCACGAACTAAAAGACTTTGAATTTACTTTCTTAGAACTTAGCAAATTCAATAAAGAATTGTCTGAAGTTTCAACCATCTTAGACAAATGGACATATTTTCTCAAATATACTCAAAAGTTAGAATATGTACCTGCCGAGCTCACTAACCCACCCGAATTAAAAACCGCCTTTGAAATTGCTCAACAACATGGCTGGAGTAAAAAAGAAATGGAAGTCTATGAATATATAGAAAAAATAGAACGAGATGAAAGAAGTACTCTAATAACGGCAAAGAACAAAGGAAAAGCAGAAGGATTGATAGAAGGAAAAACAGAGGGATTGATAGAAGGGGAAGCCAAAGGAAAAGCAGAAGAGAGATTGGATGTTGCCCGAAAAATGAAAGCTAAAGGATTTGAACTTCCTACCATTACTGATATAACTGGATTATCCATTGAAGAAATTAAGCAATTGAAGGAATAGATTTCAGGACTGAAATCCTACTTCCTATAGAAGATTACAATTCAATTTTCTGTGCTTAATCAAACAATTTTCCTGAATAGATAGAATATTATAGACTTTTTGAGGAAACTCTAAATAGAATTACGGCTCATATTCCGTATAAAGAAATGTGGAGCTTTAATATGAAGTTTAGGAGAGATAAATGAAGTGTATGTACTGCGAGGCGGAAATGAAACAAGGAGTTGTTCCATTTCATATTGATAGAAAAGGCATTTATCTCAGTTTGGATGAAATTCCTGCTTGGGTATGCCAACAGTGCGGTGAAGCTTATTTTGAGACGAAAGAAGTTGATTTAATGCAGAACTTAGTCGCTACAGTTGAGCAAAAAACAAAACATTTTGCTGACAAGTCACAACAAACCAAGTTGGTTGCAGGCTAATCATTTCTTGTACGGTCTTTGCGTATTATTTCGCATGTTATTTTGCATATTACAATAGATATTTATAGTGAATATTAAACGTTTAAACGGTGTGTTTTTTGTACTTTTGGTTGGCATGATTTTGGTTATTGCAACGGGTGTTGTTCAAGCTAAATCGTTACCGAATTATTTTTATACTTGGTATGTTCAATTAGAAGAGGAAGAGCAGTTAGATGATATTGATATACAGCAGTCATTTATGAAGCTGTTGATTAAGGTTAGTGGCAATATGGCGATTAACTATGATAAGCGTTTAAAAGAAATTCCAGTTAATACAATCAAACAGTTGCTTTTGTCAACTAATGTCAATCGCAGTTCAGAAAACACTTTTTGGATGCTGAATTTTAGTGCATCCAAAATTAATCAGCTTTTAAAAAAACACAACTATCTTATTTGGCATATGCCGCGACCTAAGTTGGTCGTTTGGGTTGCCGAACAATCAATCGGGAAGCAACTCAGATTTATTGAGCTGAGTAATCTAGCTACACCGCTTATCAATAAAGTGGTACGTATTACTCGTGAGCGTGGTGTGGTGATGAATTTTGCTCGGGCGAATAAGGCGGAACGATCGGCAATTGGATCAGATGAAAGGGTGTTATTAGAGCGTCTTAGTCAAGTGAGTCTATTGAACTATGAGGTTGCTAATCCAGTTTTAGTTAGCATTAACCAACAATCGGGGAAATTTCAAGTAAATATAGCAGCTTACAAAAAAACAAAGTTGGTTTATCAAGCGACTATGAGTGGTAATAATCAAGCGGAGCTTCTTTATGAACTGTTACAAAAACTGGTTAATGTTTTGTATGGAGAGGAGGCTTTACAGTTAATCCAATATGCTTTAGTTTCATTATCGGTTGGAGGTATTGAGGATTATTCGGATTTGCAAAAGCTTAGTAAACTATTACAATCTTCACGTTGGTTTGATAACTTTACCATTGAAGCTGCAACGCCTGAGCAGTTGCATTTACAGTTGCGTGTTAGAGGTACTGGTAAGGAATACTTAGATGATTTAAAAATATTAGACAATGTTGATATTGTTACCAATTACCATGTAATGGATTTTATTTATCAGTTGGATAATGATAGTTCAGATACGGTATTGGTTAATGTAAAATTTTAGCAGATCAAAGACTTATTTCTTATTCTTGTCTGTTGGATTCGCATAATAAATTTAGGCACCCTTTAATATCTTATTGTTCTACTCAACAGCCTTATAACGGTACGAGTTTATGCGACTAACTATTGGTGAGTTTGATAATCAGGATTTGCCTACTCATCCAGGCGTATATGTATTTTTGGATGAATCGGATAAACCACTTTATGTTGGTAAGGCGAGTATTCTAAAAAATCGTTTACTTAGCTATTTTCGTAAAAGTGGTAATTCAGCAAAAACCACTGCAATGGTGGCAAAAGCAAAATATCTTGAATACATCATCACCCATACTGAGAACGAAGCGTTATTGTTGGAAAATAACCTAATCAAAACTCAGAATCCTCCCTATAACATCCTATTTAGAGATGATAAGAGTTATCCTTACATCCATATCACTAACCATCAATTCCCGCAAATAAAGTTTCATCGAGGAAGTCGTAATAAGGCTGGCGATTTTTTTGGACCTTATGCTAGTTCTCATGCGGTTTATGAAACGTTACAATTACTTCAAAAAATTTTCCAAATTCGTCAATGTTCAGATAATTATTTTAGAAATCGAACCCGTCCTTGCTTGCAATATCAAATCAAACGCTGTACTGGACCCTGTGTTGGCTACATTGATGAACCAGATTATCACCAAGATATTACTCAGGTTATTGCCTTTTTACAAGGTAAAGACCATCAGTTGGTGGAGCAATTGCAACAACAAATGCAGCAATTAGCAACTGAGCAAAGATATGAACGAGCTGGCGTAGTACGGGATCAAATACGCTCTATTGCTCATGTGCGTGAAAAACAGTCTATTGTTTCTAATCAAATTACAGGGAATTTGGATATTATTGCCTTGGTTAGGAAAGAAGGGCTTTGTTGCATACAAATTGCTTTTGTACGTAATGGTTTCCAGTATGGGAGCAAGTCTATTTGGCTACAAGGTTCAAGTCAAAGTGCAACCAATAGTCAAGCAGGTGATGGTCAGTTGATGGAGGCATTTATGAGTCAGTTTTATCAGAATAAAGATATTCCAGATGAATTGGTGCTATCAACTGAGCCAGATAATACGCTACTTTTACAAAAGGTTTTTAGCGAGCAACGTGGTAAACAAGTTAAGTTTAGTCTTAATGTGCGTGCTATTCGTCAACAATGGTTACAATCAGTTATTGAGAACGCTAATCAGTCGCTATTTCATAGAATCAATAAAAACACTCAAGCGGAACAGCGATTACAGGCTTTGCAGCAATGTCTCAATATGCAACAACCACCGCAGTATATGGAATGTTTTGATATATCGCATACGATGGGGACGGCAACCAAAGGTTCTTGTGTAGTTTTCAAACAAGGTCAAGCGGCTACGGCTCTTTATCGAACGATGAATCTTGGTGGTATTACGCCAGGTGATGACTATGCGGCGATTGAGCAGGTGTTACGTCGTCGTTATAGCCGTTTACTGGAAAAACAAGCAATCTTGCCAGACCTTATCATTGTGGATGGTGGTAAAGGGCAGGGCAATGTAGCAGCCAAAGTATTACAACAACTCAATTTACAACATATCAAATTAGTGGCTATTGCTAAAGGTGTGGAGCGTAAAGCAGGGGCAGAACGACTAATTTTTCCTTTTGAGGATAATCGGGAAATTAGTTTTTCTTCAGATGATACCGCCCTTCATTTATTACAAGCAATCCGTGATGAGGCACACCGTTTCGCTATTACTGGGCATCGTAATAAACGCGTGAAAGTGAGCCATTCTTCTGAACTTCAAGATATAGCAGGTGTTGGAGATAAAATTCGCCAACGATTGATTCAACATTTTGGAGGTATAAAGTCAGTAAAAAAAGCAGGTGTTTATGACTTAATGCAAGTTAAAGGGGTAAGTGAGAAGTTGGCCAAAGAAATCTATAATTATTTTAGATAGTGATAAACTACTGTTAATCGTGTTTAATCCTTAATAAATCAAGTAAAATTAATGGAGTAAATAATAATTAAGTTGGATTAACTTTTTCAAAGTACGGGGGTTAGAAATTTATCCAAAAATCTGTTTTCTGAGGTCTGAAATCTGTTCACTTGTCTAATCCTGTATGCATTCCTACGCTGAATCGTGGGAACGAGTTGATTGCGAATATCTAAGTAGTTGCAATATTTTAATATCATTTTTTTTGAGCCTGTCATTTTGTTGATACCGATTATTTTTCATCACTTTGAACATTTTTAGTCTTGAATACTTTTACAAAATTGTTCTTTCTATTAGTCGTTCAGACTTGGTTACTTGCCTCGTGTCAAGGACGGCTTGTTGACCTTGAAAGCGAGACTAAAGAGGCAACCTCATCTCATGCCAATGCTGACTCAGAAAGCCAGCCAATTGCACAGCAAACTCCTCCTCCTCCTGTCACACCATCTTCCACTCTGACGGCACAATCCAGTTGGTTTGGTTCGCCCTATATCGGTATAGCGGGTGGATACAGTCAAATGAATCCTGTTTTATCAAATAGCTCGTGGCAAATTGATAAATCTAACGATATAGGTTATCAGGTTTATTTGGGTTCTAAATTCTCTAAATCTTGGTCTGCTGAACTTGCTTATCATAACTTGGGTGGTGTTAGCATTAAAGATGGTAGTGGCACTAATCTTGGTAAATTAAACTATTCTGCGGTTACTCTGGGAGTGCTCTATTCCCCCATTATGTGGGGCGATCCACATGGTTTTGGAGTTGCCCCATTTATGGGTCTTAATGTTAGGTATGGAGATACTCAGTGGAACGGTGACAGTGGAATTATCTTAAATACAGGCGATATTGCAGATTCTGTCTCTGGTGGATTGAATATGCCAATTGCTTCTAATTGGGGATTGCGATTGACTTATGATCGTTACTCTAAAGACACTCAAATGCTAAGTTTGGGCTTACATTATGGTGCTAACCCACCTCCTATGACTGCTGCTATAGCACCACCCATCTCTTTATCATCCTCCACCAGTTATCCTCAGCAACCCGATCAACAAGCTAATGTACTTGGGCTGCAACCATTAATCGCAACGATTAAACCATCAAAAACGGCTACCTCTTCTGCACAAGTCGTTATTGCTGAGCAATTGAGTATAGAAAATAATGCACCTGATGATGAGTCAATTCAAACGGTTTATATTTCACCAACTCCTGATGATAGCAGTAAAGCAGAACTAACGGAAGATGGTTTTTTAGTTAGAGGCTTGCCAAGAAGCGATATTGAAAGTTATCTCAAACGGGTAACAAATCCGCCAAAAGCAAAAAACAAAATCTTTAGAGGGCATGTAGGTCCTATCTATTCAGTGGCATATCATCCCAATGGCAATACCATCTTATCGGCAGGAAAGGATAGTACATTGATTCACTGGGATAATGCTACGGGCAAAATATTAAATGTTCTAAAAGGTCATAAAAGTGCGGTTCGCAGTGTTGATATTTCTCAAGATGGTAACTATGCTTTATCAGGAAGTTGGGATAATAACCTAATTTTATGGAACTTAAAAACAGCGAGTATCCTTAAATTGATGACAGGACATCAAGATATTGTTTTTAGCGTAAAATTTTCACCCAATGGAAAAATCGCCGCCTCCACCAGTTGTAAGAAAAGAAACAGCCGTCTTGATTGTACTCTTGGCGAAATCAAATTATGGAAAATTCCAGATGGTACTTTAATTCAAACGATTAGAGTACATTCTGATTGGATTAATGATATTGCTTTTTCTGATAACAGCAAGCGATTAGTCAGCGTTAGCCGAGACAAAACAATCAAGATATGGAAGATACAATACAACCCAGTACAAGTTAAACTCTTAAAAACGATTGAAAAACATCAACTGCCAGTAAACAAAGTAAACTTTACCAGTAATGGGCAGATATTCGCTACCATGAGTGCTGATCGCACACTCAGATTATGGAATATCGTCAGTGGTGCTGAGATTGGGCGAATAAATATGCCCAAGACTATTAACGCTATTCGTTTATCACCCAATAAAATGCACTTACTCGCCAGTAGTTGTGCCGCATATGATAGCTCTGAAAACAACTGCTCTCAAGGTGAAGTCACTTTGTGGGATATCAATAAAAAGCTAGCCATCCGCACTTTTACGGGGCATAGTGATATTATTCGCGATATTGATTTTTCACCGAATGGCGAACAGGCAGTCACTGTAGGCTTAGATTCAGCGGTTTACGTTTGGGATATTTATCCTGATCGCAAAATACGTGTCAAATACAATCAACCGATTCAACTATCTATACAATCACGTAAAACATTCAATCAAATTTTAGAAAGATATAATTTTGATTTTGTGGCTAAACCACCGTTAAACGACTCACCGATTACCAAGAAAGAAGTTTTTGAAAGTCGCCAAGAATACAGACAACGACAAAGTATTGCACAGCATCATTGGGAAGATGAAATTTTTACCGTACAACGTACTTTTCGTCAGCAAGTTGAAAGACGTAACTACGGTCTTCTTTCATTGCAACAAGAACTCCCTTTGCTACTTAGAAAAACAATTGCGAGTGAATTTGTAAAAGTCTTTGGTCTTCCTATGATTAAAGCAGTTAAGTTCGGTGCTTTGCCCAAATATAATGCTGAAATTCATAAACTCTCAGTTGACCTCTATTTCAGTAACATCAAATCTGAAGACTTTCTAATCCCATTAACCATTGTTTTTGATAACAACTTCAATGGGCGACAAATGTATGAATTGATTGAACAAGGTGATATGCCTGTTCAGGCACACTTCACCACCGATGAAAATGGCAATCTGTATTTTAAAAATATCACCCTCGAAGGTAATGAGAGTAGTTACTCAGGTTACTATACCCAAAGAAAAAGTATTGCCGATTATCCAATACATATAGATTGGAATAATCTCAATCAATTAGCTTTTAGAATACAGAATCCTAATCTGAAGGATAGTTTAGAAAATCAAAACATGAAACTCATCAAGCCTCGTGATGATATTCCTTTAATCTATGAAAAAACGATTTCCTATCCTGGCAGAGACAACCGCTGGCTGTTTGTTATTGGTGCAGAAAAATACCACTATACTAATAATGTTCCTTATGCCAAACGTTCAGCAGAATGGTTTGTAAAAATCATCTCTGACCGACTGGGCATTAAACGTCAACGTCAGCTTATCATGCTTAATGATCAAGGCAATACTCGTGGCTTTAGAGAAGAGTTTCGTTTCTTATTAAGTCGAGTACAAGATAAGGATGTTATCTATTTCTACTTTGTTGGACACGGTCTTTCTGACCAAACAGAAGCCCGTCATCCGTATATTTTACCGATTGATGTTGTACCCGATTTTATTAGTGAACATCCGCTATTTTCGCTACATAGCATTATTGACTATCTTGGCAAATCCAAAGCTAAGAAAATCTTAATGTTTACCGATACTTGTTTTTCTGGACAAAGTGATGGTAGAAATGTTTATCTTGGTAGTGATGAAAATTATCTACCTTCGGATCAAAACCTTTATCTCAACCCTAAAGGTAAAGTTTCGCTTATAAGTGCTTGTGGTGATAATCAATATGCACAAGCCTATTATGAGCGAGGGCATCGTTTGTTTAGTTATTACCTCATACGTCAGCTACTAGGTAAAAATCGTACAATGAAACAACTCACAAAAGATATAACCAAACAAATCTACCGTAATCACAACCATTCCAAACGACTTGGCATTCAAACGCCAGTACTGCAAGGTAATCCCAATCTAATGTTAGATTGATTTTTTTCACCTTCTTTGTTTTCTCCCTCTACTCCTGTAACCATGCCAGCAAGCCCACTATCATTAACTGAATTTCTTAACAAAAGCGATCTACAAAGTGCCTCAGAATTGCACGGTATCTGTACCGCACTGCTATCGCAATCTTCACAATCATCGCAGCAACCATCACAACCATCGGAAAAAGAATCAGACCAATGGCTACAAACCTTAACCACCCATTGCTTTAATCATCCATTGGAGGAAGCCGAGCAGAGTTTCTTAAAAAAATTTGGTAAACTGATTACCGAATCATTAAACCACGCAGACTTAAAATTTACCCTCCCACAAGAAATTGAAAGTCTTAATGAAGATACCGAGCTTGTCACTAGAATAACCCATATTAACGATTGGATTGATGGCTATCTCTACGGCTATAGCCTGAACCAAATCAATATTTCACAGCAGGAAACCAAAGAAGTTACGGAATGGATTAATGATCTTGGAACCGTCCTGCGTAACAATCAGCGAATTAACTTAGGAGAACTTAGCCAATCGGCAGATCAACCCAACGAACAAAACGAATGCGACTTGATGGAAATTATTGAATTTATCAAAGTCGGTGTACACCTAATTTACCAAATCCGCCAACAGCCTGCTGGTTAATTGGATAACTAAGTTTAAAATCATTTTGATAAATAAAAAAATCAGCGTAACCAATTAGTATATTAAGAACAATTTTTTATAATTTGGTACTAAGAGATAATGAAAAACTTTTTTTTCGTACTAATCTGTATAATCTTGACATCGTGTGGTGCAAGTAGTTCTGGTAGAAGTGGAGAGACTCCTCCACGTACCAGTCCAGATTTATCAGATATTTATGTATATCGTTCAAATACTGTCTATGGTTCAGTATTAACAGCCTGTGCACAGGCTAATACAAATAACGAATCTTGTTCTTTAGACACTCTTCCTCTTATTGGAATGGAAAAGCACACAACAGTAGATAAAAAAGTAATTCTTGACCGTGTGTTAGTTTCTAATAAGTGGATGGGAGATCGTTTTTCACAGGTGCTAGACAAGGTTCCTAGTGAATTATTAAAACTATTTGAATCAGTTACAATGATTATTATTGATAATAATATTCGTCCTTCTTTTTATTGGACAAAGACTGGGGCAATCTATCTTGACCCAAGTTATTTATGGTTAACAAATATAGAAAAAGAAACTATAAATAAAAAGAAAGATTATCGTTCATCATACGGTTTAGAGTTGCCGTATTCTTTTTCTTGGAGATATGTAAAAAATGAAGAGAAAGCATATAAAAATTATAGTCTTTTTAGTACTGAAGCTAGAAATATAGAGCAAATCATTCTGCCAGTAACTAGAATTTTATATCATGAATTAGCACATGCAAATGACTTTTTCCCTTCAACACAATTACCAAAACTTATTGGTAACTCTAAGAAAATTGTTGAGGTGGCTGAAGAAATTTCTCAATATAGACTTTCCAATAAATTAAATAAACTAGAATCTTCGACTTTAACTAATTTGGCAAAAATTTTTTATCAAGGAAAAAATGCAAACTTTGAGCAGAAAAATATAAATTTAGCGACTTTAGGATTGTTTTTTCAGTATGATGGTGCAACACACCTTTATTCCTATCATACACAATACGAAGACTTTGCAATGCTATTAGAAACAGTGATGATGAAATATCACTATGATGTTGAAGTTGAAGTAGGTTTTTTAAAACAACCTCAAAAAAGTAATCCAACATGCGATGACTATCAAGTTGGCTGGGGTTCTCGCAATCGAATTGCTGCTATTAAAACGAAATCTCGTGCCATGAAAGTTACAGATATTGTTTTTCCGACACTAAATTTGAAAAATTTTTATAACAAGATAGGTCAGGAGTCTTTTATGAGGATAGGAGAAGGTTGGTGCTCTAATCTAAAAAGGATTAAATCTTCTGTAACAGAAGCTAGAACGAATGATATAACTTTGGATAAATTGCCCCATTTTAAAAACGATTTTCTTAGCCCAGAGTATTAAGATTTGTGTAACTACTCAGGTACCAGACTTGTTCCCACGCTCCTACGTGGTAATGCATACGGGATTGGAAAACAGACTTCAGTCTCCAGACTACAGAGTTTTAGGAGGCAAGGGGAAAAACTTCAATCTTGCTTGGGATTTATGGATAAACTCTTAACCTTAACTCCTACACTATAAAGATTGGCGAGGATGATGAGCAAGGGTTTTACAATATAGCTAAAGGCGATTTGCAATATAGCTAAAGGCTTTTCCTTACTTGCGGGACGAGGTGTTTAATTTTTTTCCCCACTTCCTACCTCTTGCTATTAAAGATAATACCTGAGTAGTTACTATGAAACAACAGGTTAAGAGAGTAGCTCATTCTTATACTTCAGTATGGGATTAAACAATTAAACAACTAATTTTTATGCCAGAAATAAGTAGGTTTCTTGGAATTATTATCTCAATGTACTTTGAGGAGCATAATCCGCCACATTTCCATATCCGATATAACGAATATAGGGCATCTATGGATATTAAAAACTTAAATATTATTGTTGGAACATTACCAGCAAAGGTAAGAGGTATAGTTGAAGAGTGGGCAGAAATACACCAAGAGGAACTTTTGAGCATGTGGAATAGCAAAGACTTTCATAAAATTAAACCACTTGTTTAGAACGGAGTACAGTATGGAATGTGTATATTTAGTTAAAGCACTTTACAGAGGAGATTACAGAGTTTTGTTAACTTTCAACACGGGTGAATCAGGTGAAGTTGACCTTAAAGAGATTGTTCATAAATACGAGGTGGCACGACCGATACGGGATAAAGCAAAATTTTCAAAATTCTATCTTGACTCTTGGCCTACCTTAGCTTGGGAATGTGGCTTTGATATTGCACCAGAATCCTTGTATTCTATGGTGACAGGAGAAGTACTGATTTAATATTAAAATATAAATCAGGAGCAAACAAGGATGTTTAAATATGAAACTATCATTTATTGGAGTAATGAAGATGATGTTTTTATTGCAGAAGTTCCAGAATTGCTTGGTTGCATGGCACATGGAGTAACACAACAAAAAGCACTCTTAAACGTCAATGAAGCCATAGATTTATGGATAAGTGTCGCCAAAGAGTTTGGCGATCCTGTTCCTGCTCCTAAATTTCAAAAATTAATGTATGCTTAATAAATGGAATGCGTATATTTAGGACTTCCTCAAAAAGTCTATAGTACTATTCTATTTATTCAAGAAAGTTGTTTGGTTGTAACTGCTCAGGTACTCGCATCCACCTCACTCTAACATAAACACAGGCAAAGAAGTGAAGAAAAAAAGCAAAAACTTGCGATAAACGACTCGTTCCCATCGCTCCTGCGTGGGAATGCGTACCTCACTTGCAAGGTTCGGTTAAACCCAACTCATGCAGGTGTCGGTAGAATTAAAAGTAACCAGTTGAAATTTTTGCAAGTTGTCTAATCCAGTATGCATTCCCACGCTGTATACACATCCCCGTGGGAACGAGTCGGGTACCTGAGTAGTTACATACAGTTATAAAACAACGGATTACGACAAATTTAAAAAACATGAAACTAAAAGTTATTGTGCATGAATCAGAAGAGGGCGGTTATTGGGCAGAAGTGCCATCTATTCCTGGTTGTGTTAGTCAGGGCGACGCTTTTGATGAACTGTTAGGAAATATTTACTAGGCGGTTGAAGGATGTTTGTCTGTTGTTTAGCTGTTGCACCATAATATAACTTAAATCCATAATTCAAACTCATAACTCAAACCCGATTTTTTCGACTCCTCTTAATCAGCAAACCAATTCCTATTACTAATTCACGCCATTTTAAAAAGCACCTTAAAAATATTACTTGCACTCAAGCAATATTTTTGCAATGTCTCTTATTACCTCACTCACACTACCACACACCATCACACATAAACACCTCCCCATGACAACCCCATTTGCTCAACGTAGAAAAAAGCTTAAGCAGGCAATGGCTCCTAATAGTATGGCGATTATCCCTGCAAACACCGTTCAATATCGCAATAGTGATGTTGAACATTTATGGCGGCAAAGTAGTAATTACCGTTATTTCACCAATATTGATGAAGCCGATGGACTTTGCTTAATATCCAATGTGCCAGAACAACCACAATTTATCGTGTTTTGTTTGGATAAAGACCCTAAAAAAGAAGTTTGGGATGGTGTGCGTATTGGTAGTGAAAAAATAGTAGCTGATTATCAAGCCGATGCAAGTTATCCTCTGAGTCAATTGGCTAAAAAAATGCCTGAACTATTAGATAAGGTGACTAATTTATATTTTGATTGGGGCGATATGCCGACTTTAGATAATCAGATTTATCAATGGATTCAACAGATTCGTAGCAAGATACGTCTTGGGGTAACGCCACCAAGTAGCATTCACTTTTTAACGCCGATTATTGGTGAATTACGTCTGATAAAAGATGACAGCGAAATTGAATTGATGAAACAGGCGGCACAAATTTCAGTTGTTGCCCATAAACAAGCCATGTTAAGCACTCAACAAAGTGATAATGAAAGCCAAGTAATGGCAGAGTTAGAATATCAATTTCATCGTCAAGGGGCGAAATGTTGTGCTTTTGGTTCCATTGTGGCACATGGGGCAAATGCCTGCACGTTACATTACCGAGCGAATAACCAAGCGATTGATGGTAGTCAATCATTGATGTTAATTGATGGTGGTGCAGAGTATCAAGGTTACGCCTCAGATATTACTACTACCTTTCCAGCCCGTGGCAAGTTCACGCCTGAGCAAAAAGCTATTTATGAGTTGGTTTTAGATGTTCAACAACAGGTTGTTCAGGCTTGTCGCAATGGTCAAACTATTGATGACCTGCATCAACTTTCCTGTCGTGTTATCACACAAGGATTATTATCCATAGGTTTATTGCAAGGTGAATTAGAACAACTTATTGAGGATAAAAAATACACCACTTACTATATGCACCGTATAGGTCATTGGATTGGTATGGATGTACATGATGTTGGCAATTATCGTGTTGATGGTCAATGGCGACCATTACAGCCGAATATGCTACTGACGATTGAGCCAGGAATTTATATTAATCCAGATGAAAATCTTGATTCACGTTGGTGGAATATAGGGGTACGTATTGAAGATAGCGTACTTATCACCGATAATGGAAATGAGGTGATTACTGATGGTCTTCCTAGAACGGTTAATGAAATAGAGGCTTTTCTTAATCAATGAACCACTACCTTAGTGTTTTTTCAAGAATCAGAAATAAGAATGAGAAATTCATTAATGGCATTAATGCAGTGTGTTCCTTTTTAACCTTTCAAACTCTAAGCATCTATGAAAACTCTTTCTCAAAATTATGATATTGCTATTGTCGGTGGCAATATGACGGGTTCGGCATTAGCCATCCTAAGTGCCAGACTTGGCTATAAAGTAGCTCTTATAGAACAACGACCACCTGCTACGGACTTTACCCCAGAAAGCCCTTATGGTCCACGTCTAAGTGCTTTAAACTATTCTGTTGTCCAGTTTTTAAAACAACAACAACTATGGAGCGAATTATTACAACAACGCTCGCAGACGGTTCGGCAAATGATGGTATGGGAATCGGACTTAGAAAATGCCGTTTATTTTGGCGATAATCAAGAAACTGAAATTGCCAGAATTACTGAGAACGAACTACTGCAATACGTTTTTTGGCAACAAATCAAACAGACTAAAGGCATCACCATCATTAATTCCAAATGTCAACAGTTTCAACCGATGGCAGAAGGGCACTTATTACAGATGGAAAATCAACCCTCTATTTTTTGCAAACTATTGGTTGGTGCAGATGGTGGCAATTCACAAGTACGTGCTTATAGTGGTATTACTTGGAAAACCAAAGCGTACCATCAAACTTGCATCGTCGGTAATGTTACCCCAGAGAATCCCCATCAAGCTATTGCTCGTCAGCGTTACCATCAAGGGTTAGCGTTTGGTTTTTTACCACTTGCTAATGGTCAATGCTCCATCGCTTGGTATGTCAATAGTGATCAAGCTGAATCCATTCTCCAACTTTCTGAAGTAGAGCAGGCAGAACGAATTCGACAAGATTCGGGTAATATGTTAGGTGCGATTGAAAAGGTGGATGTATTAGCAAAATTCCCCTTAGTCAAAGGTAAGGCAAAACAGCTTTATGCAACCAATTTAGCACTTGTCGGCGATGCCGCTCGGACGATTCATCCAATGGCAGGACAAGGAATTAATCTTGGACTGATGGATGTGATGGTGCTACACCAAACTCTTGCACATGCACAGCAAACCAACACCCCGATTAACCACCCTTTAAACTTACGTCGATACAGTCGCAGACGCACCGAAGATCGGCTTACCCAAAATGCAATGGATGTATTTAACTCACTCTTCCAATTGCCTGCAATTAAGCCATTACGCACCTGCGGATTACGCCACTTAAATAAATTCCATCCAGCTAAAAATATACTCAACCACGCAGCAATGGGACTATATAATGATCTTACGTGAAGTGCGACTCTTCAATGTAATTGCTTTCAATTGAAAATCGACAATTAAAAACCTTTATATTTCAATAATTTACATAGAGACGTTTTGCTAAAACGTCTTTCTCAATTGGAGGATTAAGCGAAATTCAGTTTGTCACAGCAAGACTCAATTATTTGCACAGATTTACACAGCAAATGGAGGAACGAGGAATGGAAAATTCTGGGAATGTTTTTGAATTTGGATTATGATTTTTCAATGGTGGGTTGTGGAGAAAATATGCGTGTATGAAAGACGTTTTGCCAAAACGTCTTTACGCAAGTGTTTGAAATATGAAAATTATTTCAAATATTTGAAAATAGACGCTTGCAAAGCGTCTCTACGAGTTGGGAATGCCTATCTCACTTGCAAGGTTCGGTTAAACCCAATTTATGCAGGTGTCGGTGAAATTAAAAGTAACCCGTTGAAATTTTTGCAAGTTGTCTAATCCAGTATGCATTCTTACGCACCAGAGTGTAGACAATATGAGAACGAGTTGGATACCTGAGTAGTTACGTCAAAATAATGATTACACGACTAATAGGATGTTAATATATAATATTTGTGTGTCTGGTAAATAGTATCAAAAAATAACCACTACCATCAGGTTGAATTTAAATTTTTGGTATTATTAAAAGTAACAACTTGTTACTTAAACTAACATATAGAATTTTACTTAATCCCCTGAAATTATCAGTTTCTCTCCTAAAAACAATTTGGCTCAACAAAGCATTTTAACTATTAGGTTCAGTTAGTAGGTTCAGTTTGAATTTTTAGGATACAAGTGAATAAAAAGGATACAGTAGTAATGCAAATTGAATTATCAGAATCTCAAGCTGAAATATTACGACAATATTGTTATAAAACACATATCAGTGAGGTAGAGGTTATACGTCAGGCTTTAGTTCAATTTTTATCAACGACAGAAAAACCTCAAAAAAAATTATCTGAACATGCTGCTTTTGGGTGCTGGCGTAAAAAACAACAAGATGGCTTAACATACCAACACCGATTACGGAATGAATGGTCATTATGAATATTGCGGTATTTGATACCAGTATTTAAATTGACGCTTTAAATGGCATTGAACAAGCAGACTTAGAATACCAACGCTATCAGCAGGTTTATATCAGTCTCATTACTTGGATGGAGGTAATAGTGGGTACGGATGAAAATGATAATTTGACCAAAAGTTTTTTACAGAGCTATTTTATTACCTTACCAATTACCCAAGATATTGCAGAACAAGCAGTAATTATTCGTAAGAAACGAAAAATAAAATTACCAGATGCAATAATCCAAGCAACTGCACAAGTAAATCATGCGTTGCTGGTTACCCGTAATATCCGTGATTTCCCAAAAAATTCCGAAGGTGTAAGAATTCCTTATACCTTATGAGAATAAATCGTTTAATAGTAACTACTCATCAACCTAAGTGTTTAGTCCTATACAGTGGTGATGTAAATTATTTGTTATTGGATTTTTGACGTTCCAAATAAAAAAACCTCAATTGAGGAGTTTTTGTTATTTTAGAGTAACCACTCAGGTACTCGCATCCACCTTACTCTAACGCAAACACAGGCAAAGAAAGTGAAGAAAAAAAACAAAAACTTGCGATAAACGACTCGTTCTCATGTTTGTACAAATACACGCTCCTGCGTGGAAATGCCTATCTCACTTGCAAGGTTCGGTTAATACAATAATCTAACCTACAAGATACAACATACATATTTAGTCCCCATAATCTCTATACCGTATCTTAGGCGGTATATTAGATTTAAAATCTAATATCTCATAATACTATGTACTATGATGGTTAAGCCATCTATAATAACGAATATGACAAATTATTCTAATTATCCGAAAGATCCTTTTGGTACTCAGGAGGCACAGAAGTATTCACAGCCTGTGCCGAGTCGTGAGTATATTTTACAGCAGATGAAACAGGTGGGTAGCCCGCTTCGTTTGCATGAGTTGATTAAACTACTTGATGTGCTTTCTGAACATGAGCAGGGTTTTAGCAATCGTTTAAAAGCAATGGTTCGAGATGGACAGTTGCTTTGTAATCGTAAGCAAATGTATGGTATTGCTACCGCAATGGATCAAATTCGTGGGCGGATTATTGGGCATCAAGATGGGCATGGTTTTGTGGAGAATGATCAGCATCGACTGTTTCTTAGCCATCGGGAAATGCGTAAAGTGATGCATGGTGATATTGTGTTGGCTTTTGTGATGTCGAAAACGAGGCGTAATCAACAAGAGGGTGCGATTTCTGAGGTGTTAGAGCGTTCAACGTCAAATATCGTGGGTAGAATGTATCGGGAGAATGGTTTGGCGTTTGTTCGCTCGTTAAATAAGCGACAGGCACATGATATTATGATTACTGACCCACCAAAGACTCAAAATGAGGATTTGGTTTCGGTAAAGATTACCTCTTACCCAACATTAAAATCGCCACCGATTGGTGAGGTGGTGGAGGTTATCAGTCCGAAAAATAATACTTTTTTGATTACCGAGATGGCTGTTCGCAGTTATCAAATTCCTCATGAATGGACTGAGGCACAGATTAAGAAGGCAGAAAAATTTTCTCCGAAAATTTCTACGCTTGCTATTAATAATGCGGTTAAGAAAGGGCGTAATGATTTACGTCATTTGCCGTTTTGCACTATTGATGGTAAGGATGCGAAAGATTTTGATGATGCGATTTATTGTAAGAAGAACGATCAAGGCTGGAAGCTTTTAGTTTCAATCGCAGATGTTGCACATTATATTAAGCCAGAAGATTTATTAGATAAAGAGGCTTATCTTCGCGGTACTTCGGTTTATTTGCCGAGTAAGGTAATTCCTATGCTACCAGAAAATCTTAGTAATGGGCTTTGTTCACTGAATCCAGATCAAGATCGTTTTTGCGTTACTTGTGAAATGATGATTGATGAACAAGGAAGGATTACCAGTTGTCGCTTTTATGAATCGGTGATTCGTTCTGCGAAACGTTTGACTTATCGGGAAACCGATCAACTGTTAAAGTCAGAAACGCATCAGCAATGGCAAAGCTGTACTGAAGCTTTAAAAGCCTCATTACTGGCATTGCGTAGTTTGTATATCGTACAGAAAAAGCAACGCCAAAAGCGTGGTAGTATTGATATAGAATCAAACGATGTTGAGATTATTTTATCGCCGAATGGGAAGATTAAAAAAATCAAACCCGTTAAACCTCGCCGTTCGCATAAGATTGTTGAAGAATGTATGCTTATGGCAAATGTTTGTGCGGCAGAATATCTTGATAAAAAAGGTATTCCTTTACTTTATCGGGTGCATGATAGCAGTAAGATGAATAAATTAGATGCACTGAAACAGCTACTTGATGATTTAAATATTCCTTTTAAACATAAGCCTCCTTTCAAGGTGAAAGATTTTAGTCAATTGCTTAAAAAAGTAAGAAAACAACCTTCCGCTAAAATTATTGAAACGGCTATTCTACGGAGTTTTAAAAAAGCGGTATATAGTGTTGAGAATCGTGGACATTTTGGTTTGAATTATCCTTTTTATGCGCATTTTACTTCGCCTATTCGGCGTTATCCTGACTTGATGGTTCATCGGGCAATTAAGGAGGTTATTTATAGCACTAACATTAACACTAATGCTAATGCTCAGGAAACCTCAGAGGTTGATACGTCTTTGACAACTACGCAACAGATTAAACAATTAGATGTTATTGCAGAGCATTGTTCTTATACTGAACGCCGTGCTGATGAATTAAGTCGTGAAGTTGTTCATGCACTTAAATGTGAATATGCTAGCCAGAAAATTGGCGAAACTTTTGCAGGCACGATTAGCAATGTTGTTCCTTTTGGATTCTTCGTACATTTAGAAACGTTACTTGTGGAAGGGTTGGTTCATATATCTTCATTGGGTAAGGATTATTTTCATCATGATGAAATTCATCATTGTCTTATCGGTGCCAATAGTGGTGTTCACTATACTCTTGGGCAATCGGTTACGGTTCAATTGGATTCTGTTGACTTAGAAGAAAAACGAATCAACCTTAAATTGGTGTGACTAGTTGGCATAATTGGTTGGTTTGATTTTTCAATTTCTTTATCTCTCTTTACCTTTTTAGGTACTCTTTACTTTTCCTCGTTATTTGTACGACTGTACTATAAGATTTTATGAGCTTTATTTGGCGGATTATCAGTTTGTTGTTTCCAGTATATTTAATGTTACTGCTGTACACAGGTAATCAAAAATTAGTGGGTGAAATAGGATTGTGGACTCAGCAGAAGTTATTGTTTTTATTCGGCTATTCCTCATGGATACTGCCAATGGTGATGTTGTTATGGTTTTTACAAGGGTTGTTTTTACCACGTAAATATCATATTGAATCGCCTCCTTGGTCACGGTTGTTAGGGTTGTCATTAATGCTGTTTGTATTTGCCAGCTTTAATTTTTTATATGTTGGCAAGTCAGAATTTTCAGGGGTGTTTGGCGAATGGTTAGGTGCTTTATTAGCTTCCTATTTGGGCTTTGTGGGTGGAATTTTTGTTAATGTATTATTGCTGGTTTTTGTTTCTATTTTAGTTTTTGATATTCTCTGGAGGCAACTATTTGCAGATACTGGGGAGAGGGTGATTAATGGTTTTTTTCTATTGCAGAGACGGTGCGACCAATTCATTCAACCGTTACAACATCGTTGGCAAGCTTATCAAACTAACAGACAGCAGAAAAAAGCACTCTCATCATCCGAGCTTGAACCTGAAACTGCCTCATCTGCGGAATATGAGTCTGAGGCTACGACACAATCTGACTGGGATACAGAACTTAGTACTTCGCAAGAATTGACAGATTCAGCGAACTCAGCCTATCCAAATACCTATTCAGCAGATGTAGATTATTCTGATGAATTAGAGTCATCTGAATTCTCAGATGATGCGGAATTTGGCGACTTACCAAGCTTGCCAGGGCTAAAGAGTATGGCTACAGCAACCGAAGAAGTTTCCACAGATTTTTTCTTCCAAGCTGACAAACAAGATAAGCAAGAGCAACGGAATGAACGGCAAGCTGAACAATCAGATGAACGACCAAATGAACAGCAAGCTGAACAACCACAAGAGCAGGACGAACAGTATTTCTATGGTTCGGAGGACTTAGAAGCAGAACAACTAACAGACCTTGAATATACGGCATCAGAGAATAATTCAGAACAGCGGATAGAAGATGATTTTTCTCAGGAACCTTTGATAGAACAAGAACCATCATCCGAAGACTTATCCGAAATTGATACGGCTCCAACTTATCAAATTAATCAACGTGCAGAGCCAGTATTAGAAGTAGAACCCAGCCAATATAATCCATCGTCAACCGACTCTTTTACCGATGAATCAAATCAGCCCAAATACTATTTACCGCCATTAGACCTATTAGATTCCAATATCCCAGAAGTTGCCTCATATAGTGAACAACAACTGCAATCAATGGGGCATCTCTTAGAGCAAAGTTTACGCAACTTTAATATTAAGGTGAGTGTTAAATCTATTCAGCCAGGTCCCGTTGTTACCTTATTTGAAGTAAGCCCTGCTGCTGGTGTTAAAGTGGGGCAAATCGTTAGTCTTGCTAAAGATTTAGCACGTTCATTATCGGTGACCAGTGTGCGAGTGGTTGAGATTATTCCAGGCAAACCCTATATCGGTATTGAAATCCCCAACAACCAACGTGAAATTGTCAACTTCTATCAACTACTTTGTTCAGCGGAATTTCAAAAGCATAAGGCACTCTTGCCGATTGCCTTAGGTAATGATATTGGCGACCATCCGATTGTGATTGACCTTGCGAAAACGCCTCATTTGTTAGTTGCAGGTACGACTGGTTCGGGTAAATCCGTTGGTGTAAATTCAATGATTTTAAGCCTGATTTATCGATGCACTGCCGATAAAGTTAAACTGATTTTAATTGACCCTAAAATGTTGGAATTATCGGTTTATGAAGGTATTCCTCATTTGCTAACGCCCGTGATTACCGATGTTACTGAATCTTCTGCCGCATTAAAATGGGCAGTTGCAGAAATGGAACGGCGTTATAAATTAATGTCGCTACTCGGTGTGCGTAACATTGCTGGTTTAAATGATAAAATTCGTAAAGGACAAGCTGAAGGTGCACCAGTAAGAGACCCATTGCACAAACCCAGTGCGAATTTCAGCCTTATCGAAAGCGATCCTGCACCTGAGCTTGAGGAAATGCCTTATATGGTAATCATCATTGATGAGTTTGCTGACTTAATGATGGTGGTTGGTAAACAAGTTGAAGAACTTATTGCACGTTTAGCACAAAAGGCGAGGGCAGCTGGTATCCACTTAATTTTAGCGACTCAACGACCTTCGGTTAATGTTATTACAGGGTTGATTAAAGCAAATATTCCAAGCCGTGTGGCTTTCCAAGTCTCCACCAAAATAGACTCAAGAACCATCTTAGATCAAGGTGGAGCCGAACAATTATTAGGGCTTGGTGATATGCTATATATGGCACCAGGAAAACAGCCAGTACGAGTTCATGGTGCATTTGTTCAAGATAAAGAAGTGCATAATACCGTCAACTGGTTGAAACAAAATCACACACCACCAGATTACATTAAAAGTATGACCGAAGAAACTGAAGAAATCGCCTCTGATGGTTCTTCATGGAATGCGGATGTGCTTGCTAGTAATGATAATCAAGATGACATGTTCAATCGAGCCTATGAAATTGTGGCACGTACTGGTAAAGCCTCAATTTCACGTGTTCAACGAGAATTACGGATTGGTTACAACCGAGCAGCAAGACTCATTGAAGAATTAGAAGAACAAGGTATAGTCAGCGAGCCAGACGAACGTGGCTTGCGTTCAGTCTTAATAAGAAAAAAATCAGAAAATGGAGAATACCCCGATGAATCAAATGAATAAAACAGATCAGATGAATAAGCAATTAAACAACATCATTATAAGCACGACCACAACCACAATCGCAACCGTAATTACAACCATAACTACAACCGCAATCAAGTGGCTAATGGCATCATTAGTTATTATTCCTTTGCTCGGCAATGCCAACTCATTGACTCGCTTCTTAGCAAACTTAAAAACGCTCAACATTCGTTACGTACAAGTAGAAATTGATGAATCCAATTTTACTGAAAAAATTTCTTACGGTCGTTTGCACTTAAAAGTGCCTGGTAAAATTCGTTGGGAAGGTGAAGACCCTAACAGTCAAGCCATTATTGCTAATGGTAAAACCATGTGGGTTTATGATCCAGGTTTAAAACAAGCAAGCAAATATCATCAAGAAGATACTTTACTAAATACACCTGCAATTCTAATCAGCTCCCCCCGAAGTTTTGAAGAAAACTTTTTGATTGATGCTATTCGCAGTGATGAAAAAGGCACATGGTTTGACCTCACCCCTAAAATTAAAAATAGCCTGTATGACTACATTGAAGCACGTATTGAATCAAACATGATTACTCAACTGGTTGTTCGCAACCGTATCAGCAACATGATGACCCGTATTGAATTCTATTATGAAGATAATAGTTTAAATAGTGCCATCAATAATCAAATATTTAACTTCATCCCTCCTGAAGGGGTAGACGTTATCCAGTAATTCACAACTTCCTGAACATTAAAGTTGCCTCATTTATCTAAGGGCAACCCTTTTCCTTCAATTCTGCCATCAATTCCGTAGAGACGCTTTGCGAATTAATTGAAAAGTGAAAGTTGAAAATTGAAAATTAAAAAAGTGTAACCCATGTGCCTTCACAGGTGTTACCTATGTGGGGTGTCTACACACACCGCTCCGCGTTGGAATGCATACTGGATTAGACCACTTGCAAAAAATTGAACGGGTTACTTTTAATTCCACCGACACCTGCATGAATTGGGTTTAACTTAATTGAAAAGTGAAAGTTGAAAATAAAAAAAACGATAATGTAACGGATTAGGTTGAAGACATTAACAAGAAAATCTTCATATTTCAATACTTTACGTAGAGACGCTTTGCTGATTAATTGAAAAGTGAAAGTTGAAAAAAAAACGATAATGTAACGGATTAGGTTGAAGATATTCACAATAAAATCTTCATATTTCAATACTTTACGTAGAGACGTTTTGCCAAAACGTCTGTTTGTAAGAATTTGAAATAAAAATGTTATTTCAGTCGTGTAATCCCTCCCTTAAAAAAAGATTGAGGATGATTTTGGCTCATAAGTGTAACACCTATAATTTTCTGGCATCTACGCCAAGTACCTGCCAGCACCTGAATAGTTACCCAAAATGAATCATTTATTATCCCATTAAACTACAATAAACTATAGAGAGTAGCAATCAGGGAAATAATTGATTGCTTCTTAATTGTATTCAAATTCAGAACGATTTAGAACAACACCTAGCCACACCCTCATCTTATTGTTTCTAGCATTATCCAACCATCAGTACCTCTTTTGTAGGTAATCATATTATAATTTTAAGATTACCCTAATATTTTGTTATTGAAATTCACCCTTTTCACCCTATCGAAAATTCATCTTAGAAGTCATGAAATTAAGATACTTATTATCACTTACTAGATTGTTTACTGGCATCTGCCTATTGCTTATCAGTTTTCCTAGTTTATCCCTTGAAAAGTTGGGAATTGAAAAAATTGAAACTATTGAGTTCAAGCCAAACATACAAACAAGTTCTTACGGGTATCGACTTTATCGTAATAGCTGTGCAACCTGTCATGGAGAAATCGGACTTGGGAATGTAAACCGTGCTGAATCACCACGAATTTTGGGCATAAAAGGACAAGAACTCACAGATGCAATAATCTATTATAGAGATGCACGTCAATATGGAATACATTTAACAGGTTCAGCACTCCTTATGAGCCGCCAAGTGCTATACTTAAGCAACGATCAAGTTCTTGCCATTTCCACCTATCTAGATGAATTGATTCAGCAAATAGAAACAGTAATACCCACTGATCAAGACTAAGCAAACTAAAAAAACAAAACCAAACGAACAAACTTAACCACTATTCCTAACTATATGCAACTTGGACAAGACTCATCTAAAATACTATCCCAAGCACTCACCTTTGATGATGTTCTGTTGGTGCCTGCGTACGCCGACTTTCTACCTGACGAAACCAATCTACAAACTCGCTTAACTGCAAAAATCCAGTTAAACGTTCCATTGCTCTCAGCCGCTATGGATACGGTAACCACATCAGCAATGGCAATTGCAATGGCTCATGAGGGTGGTATTGGCATCATTCATAAAAATCTTTCCATAGAACAACAAACTCAAGAAGTCGACAGTGTCAAAAAATATGAAAGTGGCATTATTAGCGACCCAATCACCCTAAAACCGTCATGCACTGTAGAACAAGCCATTCAGTTGGCAAATGTCAAAGGTATTTCTGGATTCCCTGTAGTTGATGGCGAACAATTAATAGGCATCGTTACTCGCAGAGACTTGCGTTATGCCGAAAATTCATCAGCAAGCATAGCCAGCGTAATGACCTCTAAAGAGAAGCTTGTAGTCATTGAAGAAAGCAAAAATGATAAGAACGAATGGAAAAGTTTATTACATCAAAACCGTATTGAACGCTTATTAGTCGTCAACAATAAAAAAGACTTCAAATTGACTGGTATGATAACCGTTAAGGATATCAACAAAGCGGCTAACTTTCCATTATCAGCACGAGACCAACGTGGGAGTCTATTAGTTGGAGCCGCCATTGGCACTGAATCCGATAGGTATCAATCATTAATTGAAGCTGGCGTTGATATACTGGTTATTGATACCGCACATGGGCATTCCAGCCGAGTGATTAAACAAATCCAAAAAATCAAACAATACAATAGCGATGTATCCATCATTGCAGGCAATATTGCAACTGCAGATGCCGCCAAAATGTTAGCCGATAACGGTGCCGATGCGGTTAAAGTGGGTATTGGACCTGGTTCCATTTGCACCACTCGTATTATTGCTGGTGTTGGTTGTCCTCAAATCAGTGCAATTCAATCAGTGGCTCAAGCACTACAAGGCAAAAACATCGGCATTATTGCCGATGGTGGCATTCGATTTTCAGGCGATATTGGCAAAGCTATTGCGAGCGGTGCTGATTGTATCATGATGGGCAGTATCTTAGCAGGTACCGAAGAAACACCTGGAGAAATTGAATACTATCAAGGCAGACCGCACAAAGTCTATCGTGGCATGGGATCCATTCCTGCTATGAGCGAAAATCATGGTTCATCCGACCGTTACCTGCAAAAAAATATACCGACACAAAAACTCGTACCTGAAGGCATTGAAGGGCGAGTTCCTTTTAAAGGTAGTGTCCATCAAGTAATCCACCAAATGCTTGGAGGATTAAAAGCCTGTATGGGCTATACAGGTTCAGCAACCATAGAACAACTTAAACAAGCTAAAATGTTCCAGATTACCAATGCAGGAATGATTGAAAGCCATGTCCATGATGTTTCAATTACCAAAGAATCACCAAATTATCATATTTAAATAGTACCAAACTCCTGCGATACCTTGCCTGTTTAGTTGTTTAGTCCCAGACAGAGCAACCCTACTCTTACTTTGTAACTATGCAACGACTTAGGCACATCCAACAAAAGGCAAACTCTTAAAGTACGTACCCTTCAAGTTCAAGTACACCCACGACTCCCCCTCTGTTGCAGTTGCAAGAGTTCCTATCTATAGCTAACTTTCCTCTAAGTTAGTTCAGAATAAAAACCGTTTATAACCTTCTATAACCTTTCTGATTGCCCTTCTTAATTTTTCTTAATCAATGACACAAGCCAACCAAACCCAAAAAACCAGTTCAACCAAACCAATCCAGCACGATTACATTCTAATTATTGACTATGGCAGTCAATACACCCAATTGATTGCCCGAAAAATCCGAGAATTAGGTTGTTACTGTATAGTCAAATCTTACCGCTCACCAGCGGTAACAGATGAGCGATTAAAAGGCATTATTTTATCTGGCGGACCTGAATCGGTACTACAACCCGATGCTCCAACAATTTCCGACTGGGTCTTTACCCTTAACCAACAACAACAAATTCCACTCTTGGGAATTTGTTACGGTATGCAAGCCCTTGCCAAACAGTTGGGAGGTGAAGTCGTTGATGATGTTCAGCATGAATACGGAGCAGCACAAATTAGAGCCAGAAATCACAGTAAACTACTTAAAGACATTCAAGACCAAGTCAACTCTGAAGGTCATGGTCTGCTATCGGTATGGATGAGTCATGGCAATCGGGTAACTCAACTGCCCACAGGATTTCAAATCATCGCTTCAAATTCGACCTGTCCAATTGCAGGCATGGCAAATGAACAACAAAACATCTACGCCTTACAATTTCACCCTGAAGTTACTCACACACCACAAGGCACTGCCATCCTCAAACGTTTTGTGTTACAAATTGCAAACTGCCAACCCACTTGGAAAATCAGCAATATTTGCGACAACATCATCCAACAAATTCGCCAAAAAATCAAAGACCAACCTGTCATTTTAGGACTTTCTGGTGGCGTCGATTCATCCACTTGTGCCTTGTTGCTACAACGTGCGATAGGCAACCAACTCACCTGTATCTTTATTGACCATGGATTATTACGTCTTCATGAAGCGGATGAGGTTGAAAACTTATTTGGCAAACATTTTTCCATTAATCTAAAAATGGTCAATGCAAAACAACAGTTTATGCAAGCTCTAAAGGGTGTTACTGACCCCGAACAAAAACGCAAAATAATTGGCGAACAATTTATTCGCACCTTTGAACAACAATCCAAACAAATTAAAAATGCCAAATGGCTTGCTCAAGGTACTATTTATTCAGATGTCATAGAATCCTCTGGAAATAATAGTGGACACCTAATAAAATCTCATCATAATGTCGCAGGCTTGCCTGAAAACATGGATTTAAAGATTATTGAACCAATACGTGAACTCTTTAAAGATGAGGTAAGAAACTTAGGATTGCAACTTGACTTACCTGAGCAATTAATGAAACGTCATCCTTTTCCTGGACCTGGCTTGGCAGTACGAATTATCGGCGAAATAACCGAACAAAAAGCCGATATTTTACGCCAAGCGGATGCACTATTTATTAAAGAACTCGTTAAACAAGGTTGGTATGATAAAGTCTCACAAGCCTTCTGCGTACTACTCTCAACAAAATCAGTCGGAGTCGTTGGGGATGCTCGCCGTTATGGTTGGGTTGTTAGCTTAAGAGCCGTTGAAACAGTTGATTTTATGACCGCACGCTGGGCTCCGTTACCATACGACCTACTCACTGAAATAAGCAATCAAATCGTGAATGAAGTGTCCGCAATATCCAGAGTCGTTTATGACATTACCAGTAAACCACCTGCCACCATTGAGTGGGAATAGTTTTTATCATTGAGCACACACTATTGACCACTACTATTTAACCACCACTATGGAATTGCTCACGCATATTAATAACGTTGAAGTTTTTGTTAAACGTTCTAACAAACGCAGTTCTGTTGCCATTGAAGTCAACAATAAACATGTTCGTTTACTGGCACCTGACATAGTTTCAAATGACTATCTACTCAGTGTCGTTCGCAAGAAAAGACCATGGATAAAACGAAAACTTACTGAACGCTCACTTGAATCCGAACTACTGCCCATCTATCAAGACGGTGGAAAAAGTTATTTTAAGGGAGAACTATACACCATTGCCACTATCGCTAATAGCGAACCATTCTCTCTCACCGTTGACCATGAAAAACAGCAGTTTAAAGTCAATCTCAACACAAACTCAAACACTCATCTAAACACCTCGCAAATTATCCAAGCCCTACTGGAACAATACTATCGTCAGCAGGCTCTATCCTATTTTACTGAACAAACCCAGACTCTCGCCGAAAAATACCAGATTGACTATCTCAATGTAACCGTTAAATCCTACAAGAGACGCTGGGGATGTTGTTATAGTGATGGAAAAATCCTCTATAACTTTCACTTGATTAAAAGTGCCAAAGAAGTCATGGATTATGTGATTACTCATGAACTTTGCCACGTTACTCACCCTAACCACAGCAAAGAATATTGGCAACTCGTAGAAAAACATATGCCCAACTACAAAGCCCCTCATAACTGGTTAAAACGATTTGGCGACTATCTATTGAGTTAATAATCCATAACTATTCAGATAGCCATTTGGGTGCCTCTATTAATTCTGGGGCAGATCAGAAAAGATGAGCGAAAGAATAAACGTCCTGTTCCCAATGAGGCAAAAAAAGTGGGGAATAGCACTCCTATTTCCACTTTTTTTAACGAAATTGGGGGCGAAATATCGCTTTTCTGGCTGAGTCATGAATAAATATGAGGTACCCATTTGTATTGTCTGAGACGAAACAACTAATCACCCCTGTTTTCGGTTATTTTTTATTCACAATTGCCTAAGCAAAGTGTGGTGTGTTAAAATTAATAGTCTTGTTCAAACATGTACCTAAAAACGCTTCGGTACTCGTAGAACCCTCATACAAATCATTTATATAGTAGCAATTAGTAAACACTCCCGAATACTAATAATCGTCTATCTTATTGTATGGGTCGTTAGCTCAGCTGGTAGAGCACCGGGCTTTTAACCCGTTGGTCCTGAGTTCGAACCTCAGACGACCCACCATCAAAAAAATGCAAACTCTATTTCTTTAGCCAGTTTGCCCAAATTCCAAAATAGTCCTCAAATAATCATTGAGCCAAAACATCCAAAAAATATCCCAAATGATAACCCCGTAAAGCAGTCAAAGGGCAATCAAAAGATAATCAAAAAAAATAATCATATCCTCCTTTTGTCATCACTGTATCATCATTGTCTGGGATTAAACAACTAAACAGTTAAACGACTAAACAACATCCTACCCAATATCACGTTATACTACTGCCATCAAAGCAACAACAAGCAATAATACTTATCCTCTACCATCTTCAACATTCAATGTTATAATTAATCCTAACTGAGCCATCAGACCCCTCTCTAACTCTTGCTAACTCTCGTCACTCTTGTATGCGAAACACACTCATCAAGAGGTAATATAAATTTTTATACCCAATATCTTAATCTTTCCAACATGAATATTTCAGGTAGCATTCCAGCCTTAATTACTCCTTTTTTAGAAAATGGTGATATTGATTATCAAACACTTGAGAAATTAATAGAATGGCACCTTGAGCAAGGTTCCTCTGGGTTAGTCGTTGTCGGCACAACAGGAGAATCCGCCACACTATCGGTCAATGAACATCGATCCGTGATTCGCTATGCAATGGAAGTCACCCGTCAACGCTTTCCTATCATCGCAGGCACTGGAGCAAACTCAACGGCTGAAGCCATTGAATTAACCGAACATGCAAAACAAGCAAATGTTGATGCCTGTCTATTAGTCGTCCCTTACTACAACAAACCAGAACAAGATGGCTTACTCGCTCATTTCACCAAAATTGCCGACTCCGTCAACATTCCACAAATTCTGTACAACGTACCAGGACGAACAGCATGCGATCTACTCCCTGAAACCGTTGCACAACTTGCCAAACATCCTAATATTATCGGCATTAAGGATGCCACTGGAGACTTACAACGCTTATCCGATATTCAGGCTTTAGTTGATGAAGACTTTATTTTATTGACAGGTGATGATAGTACCGCTTGTGATTTCATCTTACAAGGAGGACATGGTGGTATTACCGTAACAGGCAATGTAGCACCAAAACTAAATGCAGAACTCTACCAACAATCCATAGAAAAAAATGTTGAACAAGCCAAGAAAATTGATGTTCAGCTACAAGGCTTACACAAACAATTATTTTGTAGTGCAAACCCCATTCCCGTCAAATGGGCAATGTCTCGATTAGGTTTTGGGCATAACACTCTTAGACTGCCATTAACCCCACTACTCCCAGAAAAAATTCACTTAGTTGAAGAAGCCATGAAACAAGCAGCAGTCATTTAAAATTGCCGTTTCTCGTCTTGTGCCTCGTACTTGTATTTCTCACTTGTATTCTCCACTTATAGAACCCTTATTAGTTTGCAACTTCATCGAATAAACAGCCTCAAATATATGTTTCACACTCAGTCATTTTCCCCGCTATCTTCCCTCTCATCTTTTTTTTCGTCTCAAAACAAAAGCCGTTCCTTAAGAACGGCTTTATTAGTTTCACTAACCCTATGGCTATCTTCCTGCTCATGGTTAGGCTTACAATCAGATTGTGCCATTGACTATGACCAAAACAAAAAATTAGCCATTCCCCCAGCCCTCGAAGCAAACACAAACACCAAGGCAAACAAAACAACCACCAAATAGTAAGAATTTTTGATAGCGACAGAGTAGGGACAGACCCATGTGTCTGCCCTGAAAACCAAACGGACGAACAAACACAAATGGGCGAATATCTATCTTATGAGGTGTTTTTGAGCTAACTGGCGTAGATGTCAGAGAATGGGAAGTATTGCACTTATGAGTCGAAACCATCATATTTAAATTTCTCAATTTTTAAATTCTTTTTAAATTCATTATGCTGACAATTGAAAATCTTGCGATTAATTTTGGTGGATTATGGGCTGTTAATGGCTGTAGTTTCACTATTGAAGAAGGTGGTATCTGTGGTCTTATTGGTCCGAATGGGGCTGGCAAAACAACTTTATTTCAGCTTATCTCAGGAACCTTGAGAGCAACCAGAGGAAAGGTGATTTTTAATGATGAGGATATTAGCCAACTATCATTAAATCAACGTTTTCATAAAGGACTTGTGAGAACCTTCCAAATTACCCATGAGTTTTCGCGTTTATCCGCATTAGAAAATTTAATGATGGTGACCAAACATCAAGACGGCGAGCGTATTTTTGCTAATTGGCTGAGCAGTTCTAAGATCAAGGAGCAGGAGCAAGAAAATTATGCTAAGGCGATTGAAACACTAAAATTTTTAGAGTTAGAACATGTGGCAGATGCGTTGGCAGGTAATCTTTCTGGTGGGCAAAAGAAACTATTGGAACTCGGGCGAGCGATGATGAGCGATGCTAAGCTCATTCTACTTGATGAAATTGCTGCTGGAATTAATCGTACCTTATTGCGAAAATTAGAGGAGAAAATTCTGCAATTAAATCAAAAAGGGTTCACCTTTTTAGTGATTGAACACGATATGGAAATGGTGCAAAAACTTTGTCCAAGAGTGATTTGTATGGTTCAAGGTCAAATCTTAGTGGATGGTGATTTTGATACGGTTCGCAACCATCCGCAGATTATTGAAGCCTATCTTGGTGAGAAGGTGAGTTAAAGTTAAACACCTATCCCCCACCCCTCCCTGTAAGCAAGGCAAAGCCTTGCTTTCTACCTACGCCAATTTTTACAGTACAGAAGTTAAGAGTTCATCCATAAAGTCTTATTCATAAAGTTTTGCTGTTGCGGACACCTGAATAGTTACTGCAATTATTTTCTATTTTTCTGTTTTTCTATTGGTACTCCTCGTTTTCCATCTAATTTTGATTTGGGTCTGGGTTGAGGTCTGCTTACCAAGAATGTCGCTACGGCAACAAATAAAACGGCAGCACCAACTGACCCCCAAGTATTATCGAAATGATAGTAGATTACAATCCAGCTAGTAAGTAGCATTAACACTGCTACAATCTTACTGGTTAGAGAGATTGCTCTCTGTTGTTCCCAATCAATAAGCAACTTGCCGAAATGCGGATGAGCATATAACCACTCATGTAAACGGTGAGAGCCTCTTGCGGCAAACCATGCGGTTAAAAGCAAAAAAGGGACTGTTGGCAAAACAGGTAAAAATAGCCCTATTATTGCAAGAACCAAGAAAAAGTAGGCTAGTATGAGTGCCATTAAACGTTTCATACAGTCAATCTGCCAATTTACTATTCTATTTATTCAAGAAAACTGTTTGATTAAGTTCAAAAGTAACTACTTGTTTAGTCCCAGATGTTTGGCTGGTTTTGTCACTCTAAATTTATCACCCTAAACTTGTTACCCTAAACTTGTCACCCTGAATTTGTTTCAGTGTGAAATCCTCTTACTCTTAATAGATTAATAGAGGACTCTTAAACCTGAGGAGTATAGTAGGCATCCCTTGCTTGTTTGGCAAGGGTGAACTGCTTTTCAATATACTCATTATCTGCATTCGCAATGGCTTGTTCAAGCTGTTGCAATTCTTCAATATACTGTCTAAGTGAGGTCAAAATAGGCTGTTGGTTAGATAGTGCAATATCGCACCACATCTTAGGACTGGATGAGGCAATCCGTGTAAAATCACGAAAACCACCAGCCGACCATTCAAAACATTGTTCACCATGATGATTAAGCATGTTGGTGACCAAACTAAACGCAAGTAAGTGAGGCAAATGGCTGACTTGAGCCAATACTTGGTCGTGTGCAAATGGGTCAATTTGGTGAATTTTCCCTCCTAATCGTTGCCAAAAATCAACAACTTGTTCAACCTTTTCAGGTGGATTTTCAGGGGTCGGGCTGATGATGATTTTAGCTCCTTGATAAAGTTTATCATCAGCCGCTTCAGGTCCTGTCTTCTCAAGTCCGCATAAGGGATGGCAAGGAATGAAATGTTTGCTTTGTTGTTGCCAGTGCTTTTTGGCAGCCTGAATGATAGCTTGTTTTACACTACCACAATCAATAACTAATTGCTGTTCCGTTGGAGCAGGAGCCTCTGCAAATAGTTTAATAATGGCTAATACCGGTGCAGAGTAGATAATCATATCTGACTGTCTATGCAACTGGTCAATTGAACAAACCTCATCAATTAACTGTAACTCTTTAGCACGTTGAGCACTCTGTCCTTTAGAATATCCGAGTATTTTAGGCGAATAGGTGAAAGGATTATGTTTTTTTATGTATGCGGCAATGGAACAACCAATCATTCCAGTGCCAACAATACCTAAGGTAAATGGCTTTTCAAACATGTATTTTAATTATTGTTAGGTGTTTAGTCCCAGACAGTTAGGTGTTACTGGGAATTAAAGAATATTGCCAAGTGCATTGACAAGTCTTTGATTATGTTCTGGCTTACCAATTGTAATGCGTAAATGGTTAGGCATGTGATAGTTAGCTACTGGGCGGACTAAGATACCTTGCTTAGTTAAGTGTTCTACAATGGCTTGAGGGTCTGCAAAGCGAACCGTAATAAAGTTTGCTGTTGAAGGAATATATTCAAGCTGTAATTTTTCTAATTCTTGTTCTAACTGTTGCTTGGCATGAAAAAACTCTTTTCTAACTTGTTGCTGGAAAAGTTTGTCCTCAAGTGCTAATCGTGCAGCTTGTTGTGCAACATGGTTAGTATTGAATGGTTGGCGAGCTCTATTGAGTAAATCTGCAATATCTGGATGACTGATAGCATAGCCAACTCGCAATCCTGCAAGCCCATAAAATTTTGAAAAGGTACGAACAATAATGAGATTTGGATATTCCTGCAACCAATCAATGGATTGATAACCTTGCTCATCGGGAATGTATTCAATATAAGCTTCATCCAACACCACAATGACTTGCTGTGAAACGCTATCTAATAAAGAGCGTAATTGTTGAGGGTGGTTAAAAGTGCCAGTGGGATTGTTGGGATTAGCGATAAATAAAACCGCACTATCGGACTCAACGGCATTTGCCATAGCACTTAGATTATGCCCATAATCCTTAGCTTCCACTACGATAGAGCGTGCACCTTGGGTTTGGGTTGTCAAGGCATAAACAATAAAACTATATTGAGAATAAATAGCACTATTAGTGGGTCTTAAAAAAACTCGACCGATAATATCTAAAACGTCATTGGAGCCGTTGCCAAGGGTGATTTGTTGAATATCAATTTTATGATGTTCAGCAAGTGCTTGTTTAAGATTGAAACCGTTGCCATCGGGATAATAGGATGGGGTAAAACCATTAACGCCATTAAAGATTTGAGCCACTTTAGGAGATGATCCCCAAAGATTTTCATTGGAATTGAGTTTTAGAATTTGCTCCGCTGGCAAGCCAATTTCACGAATAATCTCAGCTTCCGAGCGACCAGGGATATAAGGATGAAGATTTTTAATCCAAGGATTGCAGAGATCGTAATAAGGAGTTGTTGACATAGGGAGTGGGGTTTGAGAGGGTACGAAATACAGTAAGGATATAAGAGAAAAAGTCGCTTGTTGAGTTGAAATTGTTACAGTCTTTTTTATAAATCAAAGTATTGGGTACGCATGAATACGCATATCATGAGCGATTAGAATAACTCAACAAGTACAGCAGGATAGAAGAAGACTAAACCACTATTTTTTAGTTTTTGTGGTGATAACAAGTGTAATCCCTATTAGTAAAGCAGTTAAGTTGAATACGACAAAATACATATCAGCATTAAAGCCACAAGAAACATCGCCAACGATTCCATTTACTGGTTGCATATAACGATTACCACAAAATATTTCACCAAGAATATTTGAAATAGGAGATCCAAAAAGCCTATCTATTAAGAAGGAAATAACAGAAATAATAATAAATGTCATACCCATTTTTCGTGTAATCATCTTTTATTTTCTCCTTTATACATAACGAACAAACTAACCTGACTCGACACACCTGACCCGACCTTTTCAGTGAAGGGGCAGTAGCACGATAGGTTTATTATACACTACCTCGCAACCTCTATTTATTTTCCTAGTTGTTTAGTCTCAGGCAGTGGTTGTGATAAATCGCTATTTTATGTTGGCAGTAGTGTGGATAGGTCTGTAGAGATTAGGAAGTAGAATAGTATGTTGTTTAGTAGGCGGTGAGTGGGTGTGTCTGAGTGAAGCGGAATTTTGGAAAAGTTAGTAAAGCTATTGCTGTTAATGGTTGTGATAAATCGCTATTTTATGTTGGCAGTAGTGTGGATAGGTCTGTGGAGATTAGGAAGTAGCATAGTATGTTGTTTAGTAGGCGGTGAGTGGGTGTGTCTGAGTGAAGCGGAATTTTAGTAAAGTTATTGCTGTTAGTGGTTGTGATAAATCGAAATTTTATGTTGGCAGTAGTGTGGATAGGTCTGTGGAGATTAGAAAGTAGAATAGTATGCTGCTTAGTAGGGTGACGGTGAGTGGGGTTAGGCGTAATTTGAGTAGAACTAATGCCGTTAGTAGTGCGACAAATCGCCATTCCATGGGGGTTTCATTGAGGGCATTTTGTGGATAGAGAATGAGTTGTAGGAGTAGGGCACTTACGGTGGCATAGGTGATGAGTGTTGCCAGACGAATCATTGGATGATCTGGGCGTAGTCGTTTGACAATGATTAAGCCAAGAAATCGTAAGCCATAGACAATCCCGGCAGTGACGGCGATGGCGAGTAGTATTTGATTGGTGAAGGTGGACACTTGATGGCGGATGTTTAGTAGGTGATGGTTTGTAGTGATGATTTGTAATGTTACACTTATTATGCGAATCCAAGTTTAAATAACGAATCAAACGAATCAACAATTAGGCTTTAGACGTTTTTTGGTTCTTTTTAAGGGTTTCGTAGAGGAATACTGAACTGCCGATCAAGATGCCGCAAATTAGGATGCTGTATTTATCGGAAAATTGATACATTAGTGGCAAACAGGCACCACTGATAATGACGGCATAGAAGGCGTTTTTGTCAACTTTCCAACGTTGTAGGAGAAGCAGGCTTAGGTAGATGGGGTTGATGAGCATGATGCTGGTGATATATTCTTGTGGTATCCAAGGGGCAATGAGATAACCAATTTGTCCGCATAGAATGCAGAATAACCAAACGCTACCGCCAAAGATTAGAAAGTACTGCGGGCGTTGTTGTTTGGGAATTTGACTTTGGTTGTCTAAAAATACTAGCCATGCAGTGAGTGCGACGAAGTGTATCATTAGGTAGTTTTGCCATGATTTTTTGCTTAGGCAATAGGGCATCATTGCCATAACCATGGGTATCATACGGCTGTTACTTAGCAAGACGAGTAGTGCTAATGTGATCAATGAATAGTTACGGTCTAAGGAGTCTATCATTGAGAGTAGGGCAGGCATGGCATAAATTGATAGGTTGGCAAGTAATACTTGCCAAACATTAAAGCCTGACTCAAACATTTGTATCCCAATAGCGATAAAGGTCATGCCTACCGCAGTACCAGGAAGAATGGCATTTTTTAGGGCAAGTTTAATAATCACGTTTTAGTTTGTGGAGAGAGGGTGAGGGTATTGCTATCTGATGATGGGCTTGAGAAATTTGAATGCTCTGATTGGGTTTCAATGTTTAATGCTTATCTTTAATGCTCAGTGTTTAATGACCAACGTTTAATTCTTAATGGCTTTAAGATGGCTTTAAGGTGATACTGTGATGTTTTTAGATAATTGGTTAAATAGCTGGTTGTTGAGGGGTTGTGAGGTGTCAATATGGAGTTGTTTATCGTAGTAGGAGGGTAGGGTGTTATTGACGGTAGTACTGTTGACGGCAATGCCTATGATGGTGATGTTTTGTTGTTGGTAATGATTAATCATATTGCTGATATCGTTTTGCAGAAAAAATGCAGGGTTGTGCTGTTGAGTGGTGCTGTCCATAGGATAACCATCCGAGAGTGTGATTAGGATGTTATGTGGGTAGTTGTTGTGGTTGTGTTTAAGTAATCTTTGGCAACTCCATTTAATCGCCTCACCATCAATGCCTTCCTTGTAAATATCAGGTTTTAGCAATAAGCCGATGTTTTGTTTGAGTTCTTGGAAGGTTTGTTGAAAGGATTTGAAGACAATATGATTTAACTCGTTAAGTCGTCCAGGATTTGGTGTGTTTGATGGATTTGACTGTTTGGTTTTTTGATAAATTTTATAGGGTCTGCCTCCTTGCCAAGCTCGTGTGGTGAAGCCAAGTACCTCAAGTTGTATTGGTGAGTGTTGTAGTATTTTATTGAAATGCAGACAAAATAGGGCAATCCATTGATGGTATTGACGCATTGAGCCAGATAGGTCAATGAGGAGCGTAATATTGGCTAAGGGAAGAGGTTTAACTTCGGGATGAAAAAACACATCATCAAGACTGGGGTTGGTGACGATTTGGGTGAGTTTGTTGGAGTCAACGATGCCCGCTTGATGATTGTCGGTAACAGGTTGTTGGGTTTGGATGAGGCGTTGTTCTAATTGTAGGCGAGCGAGGTGATGGTTTAATGGATGATTGTCTGCTAAATCTAACCATTGTTGGTGGAGTTTTTTCGAGAATTCGCTGAGTTGGGCTGGGCGTATTAAAGTGGCTGCGGCAACGACTTGATCGAATTGGTCGTCAAAAATAGCATAGCTGTTTGCTGTGATTTTTTTAGAGGTTGTTGAGGTTGTTATTAAGCTGTCAATTTCTGCGGTGATACTTGAGTCGGCGGAGTTATTATCGTTCTCTCTTTCATCGGTTAAATCCAGTAGTTCGGTTAATTGTTGCTGTTGGCGGTCATCAAATTCTTCAACTTGAATATCACTTTCATTCAGGATAAGTTGGCGGATAATTGTGATTATCTGATTGGCATGGACGGCGAATTGTTGTTGTGAGTGAGTGTTCTTTTTTAAGTGGTATAGTGGTGTACCAATTAGTGGTGCAATGCCAGCACGAGTTGCCTCTAATAAGCCTTCATAAGGTTCAATAACTTCAAGGTGCGTTAGGTGTCCACGAACGACTTGGACAATGGTGTAGATGAGTAATCCTGTTTGTTTTTCGAGCATGCCTCTGACGTAGCAATGGAGACTCCAAATGGCAAAGAGTTGTTGTAGATTTTTTTTTGCACCCTGAAAATTCCTATCCAATAGGCTTTCAATGCGCAATTGTTCAAAGATTTCAAATAGCCAATTACTAAGGTTGTCTTCGGGGCAGTGCTGTTGGTGCAGTGCTGAGTTATGTTGTTGTTGACGTATAGCTAAGGCGTCTGCTCTGGCACGTTGGCGGATAGATAGCTGGTGATTTTTTATGGGGAAATCTTTAAGATAGGCAACCTTGATTATTTGATAGTGCCGATTGATATATAAGGTATCGGCATCAATATGTGAGGCTTGGATACCAGTATAGGCTCGAAACACCTTAGAGGTAAGCTGGTTCGGTGCTGCTTTAGTCATAAAAGTTATCGTGAGTCGGTATTATGAGTCATAGTGGCAAACTACGAGCGTAAGGTTTAAATTTGAGGTTTGAATTTGATGTTTGATTTGTTCGGTTTGATTTGTTCGGTTTGATTTGTTCGGCTTTTAAATCTGCTGGACTTGTTAATTATACGAGGATGGGTGTGGGAAACTTGTTTTTTTAGTGGATTCTCTTAATATCTTTCCTGATTCCTCATTACTCGTATTTGATTAGGTATTTAATTAGGTGATTTTTTGTAAATTGTTGAGAAATCCGCCAATAAAATAGGAATATTAAAACCAAACAATTTTTTCATATTAAAGAGGACATGTAACTTTGCAAACTGGGTATAGATGTGATTTTTGTTGCACTTGTTCCTGTCCAAAAAGCTTGATATTCTGCTATCTCATTTTTCTTAGAAAAATCTCTAATGTTTTTTGTTGCATAATGTAACAGAGGATAGGGTAATTTGTTGTTTAGTTGCAATTCAGTTAACTTGTTTCTAATGCCTCTTGCTTTTTTTCCTGTAATATTCTCAGTAATAACAGTCTGATTTTTGTTTTTTACGTTTAATAATGTTTTTTTGTATAAGTCAGTAGCTGTACTTTCTCTAGTCATCAAGAAAGCAGTGCCTATTTGTACGCTATCATATCCTTGATGTAATGCTCTTTTTATATCTGTGTGATTTGTAATCTCTCCTGATTGGATAAAGAATGTATTCGGGTGTTGCTCTTTTAATTTTATTATAGAAGTGGAATCACTATACGGTTCATCCAAAAAACCTCCTTTGTGTCCTCCTGCATCTATGTTTTGAAAAATAATGGCATCTGCTTTCTGATCAAGTATTGCTACTTTTGCTTCCTTGATGCTGTTAATTGTAGTCATAAGAAAAACACCATTATCTTTTATTTTTTTAATATCTTGTTTTTTTAGTAACCCAAAAGTTGTACTTAATATTTTGATTTTGTGTTGGAGAATTAAGGGTATTATTTCATCAGTCTTAGTAATTGGGGGTATTTTGAAAAAATTTGAGCTATAGATTCCTAATTCTTTTTCTATTTTTATTAATTCTTGAGGTTTTTGTAAGCTAGTTTTGTGATGTTTATGATAATCAACAAATATATTTACTTGGAAAGGGTTCGTGGTTTTTGTTTTAACTTGAGTTATCATGTTCTCTAGGTCTTCAAGAGATAAATATCCACTTGGAATACTTCCGAGCATTCCAAAACTTGAAATTTTTGACACGAAATCTGAGGTGATTATTCCACCAGCCATTGGAGCTTGGATAATGGGATACTTTATCGAAATTTCCTCATTGAATTTTCTTTTCATTATCTTTTTAAGGGACGTATGAATGTTTTAATTATTGGATTAATGTAGCTACTCAGGTACTCGCATCCACCTCACTCTAAGGCAAGCACAGGCAAAGAAGTGAAGAAAAAAAGCAAAAACTTGCGATAAACGATTCGTTCCCATGTCTGCAATTTGTTTTCTAATTTCGTATGCATTACCACGCAGAGCGTGTCTATACAGCGTGGGAACGAGTCGGGTGCCTGAGTCGTTACTTTTTATCTAACTGAATAAAAAAATAACCCTAAGCGACAAATCGCTTAGGGCTTTGGTTTTTGAGTAAGGTTGTTTTAAAGTGTTATGCGACTTTACAGCAAGGATAGTAGGTCAGTGAATTGATTGACAGGAAGACTTTCTAAAGTTTCTTGCTGTTCACATAACTGAATAATTTGCTGTTGTTTTTGCTCAGATAGTTTGCTGTCTTTTAAGGCTTGTTTGAATTTATTGACAAGTACTGGAATGCCTTCATCACGACGGCGTTTGTGCCCAATAGGATAGTGAACTTCCACTTTTTCAGTTTGACTGCCATCGTTGAAGAATACTTGTACTGAGTTAGCGATAGAGCGTTTTTCAGAGTCCAAGTAGTCAACTGAGTAGGTTTTGTTTTCAACGACTTGCATTTTTTCACGCAGTCCATCCACTCTTGGGTCGGCGGCTACATCATCTTCATAGTCTTGGGCGACTAAGTTGCCTTTTAACAAACCAATGGCAACCATGTATTGAATACAGTGATCACGATCCGCTGGATTATCAAGTTTACCCGTTTTGTTGATGATACGATCTCCAGACTCTTGAGTTTCAATGATAATTTTTGCAATATCATCAATACGAGAGTTGATTTCTGGATGTAGGGTAACGGCAGCCTCAACAGCGGTTTGTGCGTGAAATTCGGCAGGGAAGGAGATTTTGAATAACACATTCTCCATTACGTAAGTGTTTAGGTCTGGTGTTAAACTCACAGGATTTCCTTTGAATAGTACATCTTGGAAGCCCCAGACAGGAGCGGTGAGGGCGGAGGGGTAGCCCATTTCTTGGGTGCGAGAGATTAGCCCTAAACGAATCGCACGACTGGTCGCATCACCTGCCGCCCAAGATTTGCGAGAGCCTGTGTTGGGTGCATGGCGATAAGTTCTAAGTGCACAGCCATCAATCCAAGCTTGGGAGACAGCATTTAGAGTTTGTTCATGGGTCATTGAGAGGAGTCGGCAAACGACCGCAGTGGATGCAACACGAACCAATAGGACATGGTCTAAACCAACTTGGTTAAAGCTGTTTTCAATGGCAAGTACGCCTTGAATTTCATGAGCGATAATCATGCCTTCTAAAACATCACCCATAGTAATTTTGGTAATCTTATTGTTGGATGAATCCGCTTGACGGTTGATATAATCGGCAAGCATTAAGATACCGCCAAGGTTATCTGAAGGGTGTCCCCATTCTTTGGCTAACCAAGTGTCGTTAAAGTCTAACCAACGAATCATGGCACCGAAGTTAAATGCAGCTTGTACGGGTTCTAACTGAAAATCAGTTCCAGGCACTTTGGCTCCTCCATTTGGCATAGTGGCACCGGGTACCACAGGTCCTAAGAGTTTGGTGCAAGCTGGATAATGCAGTGCCATAAAAGCACAGGCGATAGAATCCATTAAACAATAACGAGCGGTTTTCATCGCTAGTTTAGAATTGCTAGGTTTGTGGTTTAATGCGTAATCGGCAATTTTTTGAATTGCGGCATCAAAGTTAGGACGGTTTGCTTCAATAATAGCTGTGTTCATAATAATTGGTAATAGTTGGTTTTATGTTAAGTTGTGTATCTTAATGTAAGAATATTAGCAATAATCAATTTTTAAGACAGGTTATCGCACATGAGAATTTATTGTATGTGGTTTAAACTGCTGTATTGTTTGTATTGCTGATTTTGTATTATTCGCTTAATTAGCGTTGCTCAACTGGCACGTAGCTACGTTCGTTTGGTCCAATGTATTCTGCATTGGGACGAATTAGGCGGTTGTCTCCACGTTGTTCAATGATATGAGCCGCCCAACCTGTGGTGCGACTGATAACAAAAATTGGTGTGAATAAGCTGGTTTCAATGCCCATGAAATGATATGAACTAGCCGAATAGAAATCCAGATTGGGGAATAGTTTTTTCTCTTCCCACATGCGTTTTTCAATCGCTTCAGATACTGGGTAGAAATGACTGTTTGGATGAGCATTGTGGAGTTTTTCGGCCCACTCTTTGATGATTAAGTTGCGTGGGTCGCTGATTTTGTAAACCGCATGACCAAAGCCCATAATTTTATCTTTGTTGGCAAGTTTTTCAAGAATGCCTTTGCTCGCTTGTGCAGGTGTTTGGTATTGTTCAATGAGTCCCATTGCCGCTTCATTAGCACCACCATGCAGTGGTCCACGTAAGGCACCGATACCGCCACAAATGGCTGAGTAGAAATCAGACAGGGTTGCGGTAATCACCCGTGCGGTAAAGGTGGAGGCATTAAATTCGTGTTCAGCATAGAGTATTAAGGAAACATCCATACAACGAACATGTTCATCAGAAGGTGTGCCACCTGTTAGTTTTTCTAAAAAGTAGCCTGCAATGCTGGTTTGATTGCTGTCTGTATTAATGCGTTTTCCTTGACGGCTGAAGTGGTACCAATAACATAGGGCAGATGGAAAGTAGGATAGTAGGCGGTCGCAAATATCCCATTGTTGTTGAGGGTCTTGCTCTTGCTCGACAGTTCCTAACATGGAGCAGGCAGTACGCATTACGTCCATAGGATGTGCGTTCGCTGGAATTTGTTCTAAGACGGTGCAAATAACTGCTGGAATGGTGCGTAATCCTTGTAGTTTTTTGATGTAGTCAGCGAGTTCTTGTTTGTTAGGTAGCTCGCCTCGTGTTAATAACCATGAAACTTCTTCAAAGGTTGAATGAGCTGCTAAATCATGAATGTCGTAACCTCTATAAGTTAAACCTTTGCCTGATTGACCACAGGTGCAAACAGCCGTTTGACCTGCGTTGATGCCGCGTAATCCTTGAGTGTTTGCTGGAGTTGGTTGACTAGTTTGAGTCATAATAATTACCTCAATTGTGTTGATAAGTTGTATTGATAACTGTATTGGATGTTTGATATGTTCTGACGGCTGGTGCCGTTAGGAGCAACCCATCATTACAGTCTTTTTTGCCCTTTGCCGTGAAGTTGGCAAGGGGGATTTCTTAGTTAATATGGATTTATGGATGTTATTTTTGAGAGTTTTGAAAAAGTTCGTCTAACTTCTCTTCATAGGAATGATAGTTTAAATATTCATAAAGCTCTTTGCGGGTTTGCATGGTGTCAACAACGGGCTGTTGTGTTCCGCTTAGTAGTTCACGATATACATTTTCAGCCGCTTTGTTCATGGCACGGAAGGCAGAAAGTGGGAAGAGTGCCATTTTGATGCCGACCTCATGCAGTTCTTCTTTAGAGCATAGAGGGGTTTGTCCAAATTCTGTCATGTTGGCTAAACAGGGTACATCGGTGGCTTCGGTAAATTTACGGTAAAGTTGAATGTCGGTGACCGCTTCTGGGAATAACATATCAGCACCTGCTTCAATATAGCGTCCAGCTCTTTCAATAGCGGCTTCCATACCTTCAATGTCAATGGCATCGGTACGTGCCATAATGACAAAACTGCTGTCGGTGCGTGCATCAACACAAGCTTTAATACGATCAACCATTTCTTGGGTGGAAACCAAAGCTTTGTTTGGGCGATGACCGCAACGTTTTTGGCTGACTTGATCTTCAATATGAATGGCGGCAACCTCAGCACGAATCATTTCTTTGATCGCTCTTTTAATATTGAAAGCACCGCCCCAGCCGGTATCAATATCAACGAGTAGGGGGAGAGTGCTCGCAGCGGTAATCCGTCGGGCATCTTCAAGAACATTTTCTAAAGAGGTGATACCAAGATCGGGTAGACCGTAAGATGAATTGGCAACGCCAGCACCAGAAAGATAAAGTGCTTGATGACCTATTTTTTCAGCCATTAAAGCACAATAAGCATTAACAGTACCCACGATAGAGACGGGTGAGTTGTTAAGTGGGTTGTTGGATGGATTGTTGGATAAGAGGCGAAACTTTTCTCCGTTAGATTGTTTGTTCATGGCAACTCCTTAAATGTTTGACAGAGGTTTGACTGTTCAATGAGAAAGTGTTAGTGAGATTTTTTGTGTCAAATAGGATGGTTTTTGTGTTTATATCCTATGAGAAATCGAAAAATCCTATAAGGGAATTTCAAAATTGTTTTAGTGTAAAAAATCACTTACACAAGGGTCTGGAAGGGCTTAGAGAATCCTACTAATGATTAATCACTTAGGTTTTGTCCTAAGGAGGATATAGGGAAATATTTCAGTTCTGAGAAGATTCCAGGCATACTACTAAAGTCAACTAAGGTCAAAAAAGCTAAAGTGGTATGCATAGAAAGTCTTTGAAGTGTTATTGCTCAGAAAATCCAGCGAGAATCAAAGGTAAAAAATGGATAACGATGGATTGAGATGAACAATAATTAAAGGTAAGTCACCGTATGGCAAACTACGGTATATTGTACCAGATAGTAACTAATCTGTCAATACTTGTCTGGATTGGACTTTGGGAAAGTGCTGTGAAAATGTGGAAAAACAGGTAAGAAACTATGTTGTTATTCCTATGTGAGGTGTCTATACAACAATGGTGGGAATGAGTTTTTTGAGGTTATTAGCTTTTTTTAGGTGCTGCTTTGCCGATTGCTCGGTTAATAAGGGTGATGGCAGCGTTTGGGTTTTTGATGTCTTTTGCATTTAAAATACCACCTGCTGCTTGGGGATGTCCTCCCCCATTAAAGTATTTACGTGCGATTTGGCTTACGTCAATTTCGGGGTTGCGACAACGAATAGATAAGCGCGCGTTAGAACCAATTCGCATTGCGATATCAATGTGAGGGTTTTTATAGAGGTACATTGAACTAACATGTTGAAACATGGTGCCCATCCAGCGAAAGAAAATTGCGGTTTTATAGCCGTCTATGTCAACGGTTGGTAATGGGCTTTGGCAAATGTGATTTAGTACTAAGTATTGGTATTTTTTTTCTAAGGGGATGGTTTCGTCTTCTACTTGAGATTGGGATAATCCTGCTTCTAATAAGTAGCTTAATCGTATGTCATAAAGTTTGCGTTCAATTTGTACGAGTGAGTTGCCTTGTTGATGAAGATCAAAAATGTTTTCGATCATGTGAAAGTGTGCATTGCGTCTTTTATCAACCATTTCTCGAATCATAAGTTCTTTATCAAAAATCAGGTCGGCTATGAAATTAGCGACATTGAAGCGTGAGTCGTTTTCAAGCCATAAGTCGGTTACGTTGATTAGGTCGGCAATGGCATTTAGGCGTTGGTTGAGTTTGGCAGGTAGGTGAGGTTTTAGCCATTGGTAGGTAAGGCAGGTTGCACAGCAACGAGTGTCCAGATGATACCAATCAAATTTGTCGGCACAGTCTTTGCCAGTGGCGTGATGGTCTAATAGGATTAGTTTTGGTGGATGGGGTAGTTGGTTGATACTTTTTTGTAATTGAGTGGCGGTTTCTAAAGTTAGATTGATATCGGTGATAAGGAAATAGACAGGGGGTTTGCCTGAGAGAATTTCCATTTTTATTTGTTTGAGTGCTTGGCTGATTGCCCAGTTGATTTCATTGTAATCGCAGTTTAGCCAACAGACATTGTAGAAGGCACGGGAGATCATGAATTGTGCGCCATAGCCATCTAAGTCATTGTGGCTTAAGTGTATGATTCGGTCAGTAACGTTCATAAGTGAGTATTATCCACAAAACACGCAATGGTGTTAGGTGATATTTGGGTATCTGAATTAAATGGTTTTAGTCGGTGATTTGGTACAGTCGTTTATGGTTTTTTATACCTAATAAGCGACATCCCTGAGTGGTTTGTTGTGGTGTGAAGAATTCACTGCCATCTTCGGGTAGAGCGAAGTTGTAGAAACTAAGATAGGTTTGATAGTCAATAGTTTTACGGTTGGCAATCAATTGTTGATGATGTTCAGAAAAGAGTTGTGTTTGGTAGTTTTCTTGCAAGATACCAGAAAAAAACTCGGCGACAAAACCAGAGCCGTAGCCAAAAAAACCAATACGTTGTTCATCAAGTGTTTTGTTGACGTTATCAAGGAGAGAGCATAGGCTAAAGAATAGTGAGGCGGTATAACTATTGCCGATAGTGCGATTGTATGATAGGGCAGGCAGGGAGTTTTGTAAGCGTTTTTTCAAGTTGGTTGGTGAGGGGAAGAGTTGTTTAAGTGCTTTTTCAGCCATCCGAGTAAAGGGGAGGTGAAAGCAAAATTGGTGTATTTGTTCTATGTTTAAGTTGCTTTTTGAGAGGTATTTCTTCCAACAAACTTGTAGGGCTTTGAGGTAAATTTTAGCGGAATATTGTCCATCAACTAAAGCGTTTTGGCGATAGTTGGGTCGCCAGAAGTCCATTACATCACCGCAGGTGAATCCTGAATGGGTTTCAATGGTTAGGATTCTTGGGTTTATCGTTAGTAGCATAGCAACAGCACCAGCACCTTGAGTGGCCTCGCCAGGTGAATTTAAATCATACCGTGCAATATCACTGGTAATCACTAAGATTTTTGCATCAGGTTCCATATGAATCAATCCCATTGCTGTTCTAACAGCAAAACTGCTACTGTAACAGGCTTGTTTCATTTCAATAATTCGACAGTCTTCTCCTAAGCCTAATAAATGATGGGCGAAAATGCCAGCAGACTTGGATTGGTCAATACCAGTTTCGGTAGCAAAAATTAAGGCTTTGATGCTCTCTTTGTTTGTTTTTGTCAGTAGTTTGCGAGCAGCATTGACTCCCATAGTGACCACATCTTCATCAGGGGGGATTACCGACATGGTTTCTTGTCCAATGCCATGTTGGTATTTATGGGCATCCACTTTTCGTTGCGAAGCGAGTTCCGTTAGAGAAAAAACAAACGCTGGAGTATAACAGCTAATTAGGTCAATTCCAATATTCATAGGTATAATTTTAAACGCAGATGTGATTTTTGCAGTTTATAGTTATCATTTTTTTTCAATACAAAATTTATTCTTTAATTAATATGTCAAACCATTACTTATTCACTTCCGAGTCGGTCTCCGCAGGACATCCAGATAAAATTTGCGATCAAATTTCTGATGCTGTCGTTGATTATGTGATTGCCAAGGACAATAAATCAAGAGTTGCAGTAGAAACATTGGTGAAAAATCAATTTGTGGTTTTAGCTGGTGAAATATCAACCCAAAGCGATACTTTTTTTGAGCCACTCGTGCGTCAGGTTATTCATGATATTGGATATACTAAGCCTGAATACGGTTTTCATGCACAAGGTATTGATTACGTCAATATGATTGGTCAACAATCAAGCGATATTGCACAAGGCGTTGATCGTAGTGAGGAGGATAGCTCTACTCAAGGGGCTGGTGATCAAGGTATTATGTTTGGTTATGCGGTCAATGAAACTTCAGAATTAATGCCGATGGCTATTTTATTGTCGCACAAATTAGTCGAACGTCAGGCAAAAATGTTGAGTTCGGGAAAAATTTCTTGGCTTAGACCCGATGCAAAATCACAAGTAACATTGCGTTATGAAAATCACGTTCCAGTGGAAATTACTGATATTGTGTTATCAACTCAGCATGATGAGGATGTTTCAACCTCGCAAATTCATGAAGCGGTTATTGAAGAGATTGTTAAACCCGTATTACCTGACAATCTGGCTCACGGCAATATTCGCTATCATATTAATCCCACAGGACAATTTGTTATTGGCGGACCTGTTGGTGATTGTGGTTTGACTGGACGAAAAATTATTGTTGATACCTATGGTGGTGCAGCAAGGCATGGTGGAGGTGCATTTTCTGGGAAAGACCCCTCTAAGGTAGATCGTTCCGCCGCTTATATGATGCGTTATGTTGCTAAAAATATAGTAGCTAGCGGTATTGCAGAAAAATGCGAATTACAAGTTTCTTATGCAATTGGTGAGGTTCAGCCAGTGAGCGTGACAGTTAATAGCTTTGGTACTGGCAAAGTTGAAGATAGACGGATTGCAGAAATAGTTGGACGGATTTTTGATTTGACGCCTAACGGTATTATTGAACAATTAGATTTATTGCGTCCAATTTATCAAAAAACCGCCGTTTATGGTCATTTTGGTCGCTCAGATTTTAGTTGGGAACAAACCGATAAGGCACAAATTATTGCCGATAGTGTTTAGACTATCGGTCGTTTGTCCGTATCTCATTTAACCTAGATACCATTTGTCGGGACTAAACAATTGTGTCTGGGTTGCTACTTTTTTGGCAATACGGCGATTGGAGGGCAAAATATCGCTTTTATGAGCGAGTGGTGAATTAGTATAGGCACCCAATATAAAGTATAATTAATAGGTTAGTCTATGTAATTTTTAGCTACTAAGTAATCAATAAGACCATGTAACGAATGAGCCAATTAATGGACGATATTAGGTGAATAATATCTATTTTGGTTGTGATAGTGCGTTTTTCTTGTGTCATATTATGCTAGTGGTTTTCTACTTCTAATCCTCTAAATTTGATTTATGTCAGCTCCTCAATACGATTCCTCTTCAATTAAAGTTCTTAAAGGTTTAGATGCCGTTCGCAAACGTCCAGGGATGTATATCGGTGATACCGATGATGGTTCTGGTTTGCATCATATGGTCTTTGAGGTTGTGGACAACTCCATTGATGAGGCATTAGCAGGTCACTGTAGCTTAATACAGATTACTATTCATACCGATGACTCGGTTTCAGTGAAAGACGATGGACGTGGCATACCCGTAGATATTCATGAAGAAGAAGGAATATCGGCTGCAGAAGTAATTATGACAGTATTACACGCTGGTGGTAAGTTTGATGATAATTCTTACAAGGTTTCTGGTGGTTTGCATGGTGTGGGGGTTTCAGTTGTAAATGCTTTGTCGGCAAAACTGTTATTGACGATTCATCGACAAAATAAAATTTGGCATCAAGAATACAATCAAGGGGCAGCTGTTGAACCCATTAAGGTTATTGGTGAAACAAATGAGACAAGTACCGAAATCCGTTTCTATCCCAGTAGTGATGTTTTTTCTGATATAACCTTTCACTATGACCGATTACTGAACCGTATTCGGGAGCTTTCCTTCTTGAATTCAGGCGTGCATATTGTGCTAGAGGATAAGCGATATAATAAAAAAATTGATTTTAGTTTTGAAGGTGGGATACGAGCTTTTGTTGAATTTCTTAACGCAAAAAAACAGCCGATTCATGAGAAGATTTTTTATATGAACGTGATTCGTGATGATGTTGGTGTAGAAGTTGCGTTACAGTGGAACAGTTCTTATCAAGAAGGGATTTATTGTTTTACCAATAATATTCCACAACGTGATGGCGGTACGCATTTATCTGGTTTTCGTGGAGCTTTAACTCGTACCATTAATAATTACGTTGAAAAAAACGGGATTGCGAAAAAATATAAAATATCACCAACAGGAGACGATGCACGAGAAGGATTAGCTGCGGTTATTTCGGTGAAGGTGCCAGATCCAAAATTCTCTTCTCAAACCAAAGAAAAGCTTGTTTCTTCCGAAATTAAAGGGATTGTTGAGCAATCGCTTAATGAAGGTTTACGTGATTTTCTATTGGAAAATCCTCAAGACGCCAAAAGTATTAGCGATAAGATTGTCGAGGCAACTAGAGCCAGAGAAGCTGCACGCAAGGCACGTGATATGACACGGCGTAAAGATGCATTGGACATCGCTGGATTGCCTGGAAAATTGGCAGATTGTCAAGAAAAAAATCCAGCACTTTCTGAATTGTTTTTAGTTGAGGGTGACTCTGCTGGAGGTTCGGCTAAGCAAGGTCGTTCGCGTAAAAATCAAGCGATTTTACCGTTGAAAGGAAAAATTCTTAATGTTGAAAAGGCACGTTTTGATAAGATGTTATCTTCTCAAGAAGTTGGTACTTTGATTACAGCTTTGGGTTGTGGTATTGGTAAAGAAGAATATAACCTTGAGAAATTACGTTATCATCGAATTATTATCATGACGGATGCGGACGTTGATGGTGCACATATTCGTACCTTATTGCTTACATTCTTCTACCGTCAATTGCCAGAATTATTGGAACAAGGGTATATTTACATTGCTCAACCACCTCTTTACAAAGCAAAGAAAGGGCGTCAAGAACAGTATTTTCTCAATGATAAAGAGCTAAATGACTATATCGTCACAATGGCACTAAATAATGCGGCGATTATTCCGTTTGATGCTCCCCCAATTAGTGGTTCTGGTTTAGGTAAAATGGTAGAATTGCATTTGCAATCAAGTAACAGCAAGAAACGCTTACTTAAACGCATTAATGAGTCATTGCTCAATGCTCTTATGGAAGTTTTCAAATTGGACGGAATTGATTTAAACACTCCTAAAGCCAATGACTGGTGCGTTCAACTTAAGGAATATTTGGATGCTGCCGATAGCATGAGCCGTTATTGTTTCCAAGTAGATAATCAAGGTTCTCAAATTCAAGTTGACTTTAATTTTCATGGTAAAGCACATCAGGTGATTTTGGATGAAGAATTTTTTGGAGACAAGGATTATCAAAAATTGATGGAATGGCAAATGCTTGACAAATCACTGATTAGTGGAAATATTAGTGTGGCTAAGGGTGAGAAAAAGCATCAAGTTGAGAGTTTTGATGAAGCGTTGCAATGGTTAATCAATGAGGCAAAACGTGGTCAACAGATGCAACGTTATAAAGGTCTTGGTGAAATGAATCCAGAGCAGCTATGGGAAACCACTATGAACCCAGAAACCCGTGTACTAATTCAAATGCAAATTCAAGATGCTGTTAATGCCGATGATGTGTTTGCTACCTTAATGGGTGATGAAGTTGAACCCAGACGAGTATTTATTGAAGAAAATTCGCTACTGGTTGAAAATTTAGATATTTAGTTGGAATTTCAGGTAGTTAAAAATTAACTTTAAATCTTTAAATGAGGAGTTATTGACCATGAAAATGATTACCGCAATTATTAAACCTTTTCGTTTGGATGATGTGCGTGATGCCTTATCTGAAGTGAATGTTCACGGCATGACGGTTACCGAAGTGAAAGGCTATGGTCGCCAGAAAGGGCATACTGAAATGTACCGTGGTGCGGAGTATGTTATTGACTTTTTACCTAAAATTAAAATAGAGATTGTTACTAAGGACGACCAGCTTGATGCCGTTATTGAAGCCATTATCAAATCTGCCTCAACTGGACAAATCGGAGATGGTAAAATTTTCGTCACTAATATTGAGAAAACAATCCGAATTAGAACAGGTGAAGATGGTGATGATGCCATATAGTTCTATCGAGTTCTCCATCATACGTCTAATTTACACTTAGCAAATCAAAAGCTTAAAATTCCACGTGTAATCCCCCTCCCTCCCCCTAAAAATGATTGAGTTTTAAAGTTTAGCAACAATCATCAATAGAATAAATTAAAAAAATTATATGAAACATTTATTTAAAACTGGTTTTTTGTGTTTAGTCTTTATCTTTTCTGCATCAGTTTCTGCAGAAACTATCCAAAAAAGTAAAATACTTGCTTTAATAGAAAGAATAGATATGGCGGTAGTTAATAAAGACTTAACGATATTTGAAGAAGTATTGAGCGAGGATTTTGAAATCACATTGGAGATTAAAATATCCACTGCTACACAGGTTATGAAAGCTAATAAGTCTCAATATATCAAGCAGATGAAAGAAGGCTTAAAAGTAATTTCAGAACATAGCTATAAGCATTCAGACCCAGAGATTAGCATTGAAGCTGATAAAGCTATTGTTAAATCAACTATCTATGAAAGAGCAATAATTCAAGGGAAAACTCTCATTTCAAAAAGTCGAGAAATCTCTACTCTTAAAAAAGTTGATGGTAAACTTCTTATTACTAAAACCACTGGTTATACAGAAATGAGTATGCCTCAATAGATTTTTGAGTCTTTTTATCAACCACTTGTATTTGGTTTTTTTCTGATAGCTGTATCTGAGTATGTACATACATATGAGAAAAACTAAATGATTATGATGCAGAAAATGTTGACAATAATACTTTGTTGTTTTTCAATTGCGACCTTGTCATTTGCGGATGATAAGAATACATTCGAGAATGTTACAGTTGGTCTATCAATTAAAAAACCAGAATCATGGCATTTTATGAGTGCAGAGCTTAATCAAAAAAATTTGGAAATAACCAACTATAAGAATGAAGATATAAAAAAAATGGTGCTTAAGCATTCAACCGTACCTCTGGTTGCTATGATGAAGCATTCTGAGTCATTTGATGATGTAAGCCCAAGCTTAAAAATTAGCACAAAATCATTTGGTAAATTTCAGGGGCTTGATCCTAAAAAAATCTTAGAAATGATATCCTCAAAATTTAAAAATATGCTTGATGACTATAAGATGATTGTTGATCCAAAAGAGGATAAAATTGGCGGTAAAAAATCTGTCTATATGATGGTCAATTATTCTACTACAATAAATGATGGTAGAACTTTTTCAATCACCTCAGAAATATGGATTGTTCCAAGAGGAAGCTACTTTTTTATGATTGGGGCAGGCACAAGAGAAGATGAAAAAACAGGTTCCCGAGCAGAAATTCGTAAAATATTAGATACTATCAAGATTAACTGAGTAGTGCTTAATGAAAAGAAAGTAAAAAATACAAGATAAGTCAACCAACTTAAACTTGTTCATTTTTTTATACAACTCATACAACCGTCCTGATGACCTTCTTATGTTTCCTCTTTCTTCTAAGAAAGGGAAAATATAAAGTTATGCTAGGCTAAAATATTAAGCTAAATATTTAACGGTTTACAGGCTTTACTTATAGGCAGTTTTGTAAAGATGCAGAACATGAGATAAGTAGCTATGAAATAAAAAGGCATGGAATTGAGTCAATACTAATTCTGTGGTAAAGTATCATTTTTATGATTGAGTCATGAATTAATAGAGATACGCTAATTCTCCAAAAATTGCTCAATTCCTTCCCCCTACTCCACTGTCGGAGTAATCACTGATCTTCACTAACCCCACTATAATCATAGTGTGGTTTCTATTATTGAGGCATAGTCGCCTCAAATTATCAGTCTATATTTAGAGATATAAGCTCATTAACGATTATTCTATGAGTATTTATTAAACTCGTAGTAGGTGTAGGTACCCCCCCCCCCCTAGTCTTCTGTGCTTTTCTCTACCCATTCATCTTATAATTTTTCAATTAATTTATGGACGTTTTATTTATCCTTATGGGATCGATTTTAGTGCTTTTTATGCACTCTGGTTTTGCCTTTTTAGAGGCAGGTACGGTGCGGTATAAAAATCAAGTTAATGCCTTATCTAAAATATTTAGCGATTTGGCAGTTTCAACTATAGTATACTTTTTTATTGGTTACGGCATCGCTTATGATGTGTTTTGGGGATTTAGCTCTACTGATTTTTTAACTCAAGCTATTGGGCAAAATCAAGGATACGAATTGGTAAAATTCTTCTTTTTGATGACTTTTGCAGCAGCAGTGCCTGCTATTATTTCAGGGGGGATTGCTGAGCGTGCTAAATTTTATCCACAACTATTTGCCACGGCTTTGATTGTGGGGTTTGTATATCCGTTTTTTGAAGGTATTGTATGGAATAATAATTATGGTTTTCAAGACAGCTTAACAAAATGGTTTGATTATCCATTTCATGACTTTGCAGGTTCCGTTGTGGTTCATGGGATTGGCGGATGGATTGCCTTGGTTGCTGTTGTTTTACTGGGTGTTAGAATTGGACGTTATAAAGGTAGTACGGTGGCATTCCATCCTTTCAAGTATTCCGCTATTGGCATTAGGTTCGTGGATTTTAACGGTTGGTTGGTTTGGTTTTAATGTTATGTCAGCACAAAAAATTGCTGATATTCAGGGTTTGGTTGCGATTAACTCGTTAATGGCAATGACAGGTGGAATTTTAGCCGCTTTATTTATTGGCAAACGTGATCCAGGTTTTTTACATAATGGACCGCTTGCTGGTTTGGTTGCCGTATGTGCGGGTTCTGATTTGTTTCATCCAGTAGGTGCACTTTTTGTCGGTGCTGTTGCAGGAGGTTTATTTGTCTATGCCTTTAACTGGTGTCAAAATGTGCTTAAAATAGATGATGTCTTAGGTGTTTGGGCATTACATGGTTTGTGTGGTGTTTGGGGAGGTGTTGCTGTTGGTATTCTCGGGCAACCGATGTTTGGTGGTTTAGGCAATGTTTCATTTGGATCGCAACTTGTTGGTAGTATGACTGGCATAATAGTTGCTGTTATTGGCGGACTGGTCATCTATGGTGGTCTTAAACGTACTTATGGGATTCGTCTAACACGAGATGAAGAGTTGCAAGGCTCAGATCTAAGTATTCATAAAATTCAGGCAAATCCGCCCAGTTAAATTAATTAGGTAAAAATCATGAAAAATCATAATGTTAGCCCAGTTTTAGAGGTTAAAATTTTAGACCAACGAATTGGCGATAGCATACCCTTGCCAAGCTATACCACCGATGGCTCGGCAGGTATGGATTTGCGAGCTTGTATTGATAGTAGTATGGTGTTAAAGCCCAAGCAATGCGAACTCGTTTCTACGGGAATTGCCATTTACTTACAGCAACCCACATTAACCGCTTTAATTGTTCCACGGTCGGGCTTAGGCAGTAAACATGGTATTGTGTTAGGAAACTTAGTTGGAGTGATTGACTCCGACTATCAAGGACCACTCATGGTGCCATTATGGAATCGATCTGAACAAGACTACACCATTGAACCCGGAGAACGCATCGCACAAATGCTGGTCGTCCCCATCTATCACCCAACCATCTCCGTAGTATCAAATTTCACCCAAACCACCCAACGAGGCGAAGGCGGGTTTGGACATACGGGTAAAATCTAATTGCAAAACCCAATGTGACTTGATTTTATATACAGTCGCATTGGTACTCTATGGATTTTTTCTAATCCACGAATAATTTGTAATGTTTTTTTTATAAAATAGTTGAAATTAAGAAGGTAGAAGAGTGATATTAACTTAACCTAAAATAGAAAGGAGACCTCTATTTTTTTTGCAGACATTCGTTTTTATTCAAAAGAGTCACCTGTTGATTTTCATTGAGGCTAAATTCTTGATAATCATCTAAATTTATAGGATTTTTTTCACTTTTTCTTAATACAAGTTCAAGATCTTTGCGTAAATCTGTATGGTCAGATTTCTGAAATACAGCTACTATGATTAGAGGGCGTTGAGAGGTGGTACTTTTGGGAGTTGGTGATGGACTCTTTTTTATATTGCCCAATGAATGGTTAAGGTGCCTCTATTTGTTGATAAACTAAAATTTTATTATAACTAGAATTAATGACTTGAAAAGAAATAAGAACAGGAAATTGCTAATTGATGGAGGCGGTATCTTAATTGGTTGAAATTGTGAGTTTGGAACGGAGTGTATGAATTAACTTTCATCATGAATGCTTACCCCTAAATCCGTGGCTAATGGCTCTAAAATGTTTTTATCAAGAGGCCAGTCTCTTAGTAGTCTATTTCTTTTTTCTTTAAGAAGCCAGTAAACAAAGATAATTGTGCTTTGTCTATATAATGTGTTTTTGTTATAACTGTCCAAGATTATAATTTTTATATTGGGGTTATCTATAATAAAATCTTGAATTTGTTCAATCGATTTTGATAGTTTTTGATCAGTGTTGATGATTTTTTCAAATTCATGCAGAATTACAATAGAAAATTTTTGATTCTGTGGTTTTTTTTTAATTAATTCATAATACATTTCATCTAGTTTTTTTAACAATTTCTCTGTAGGTTCATTGTTTAATTCTTGGGTAACTTCTGTAAAAAAATCATCTGTTGTTTCTATAAGAGCCATACTTTTAGCAACAGTTCTATGAATATTAGGTTGAATTTTTTTTGTTGTTTTATATATAGAATTATGTGTTAATTCAGCATGTGCATGCTGTAAAAGAGTTCTTATCTGTAATTCGCATGGTGTTGATTTGGGTATTACCAAATTTTCAATTTTAATATCTGTTTTTGGGCGAATAATGTAATGTACCGACTGATAGGTAAAAAGAAGAGGGTTTTGTTTCTTGTCTTTATCAAAATGTTTGCAAATATCGAGTTTCCATTCATCAATTACATCAATTATGTTACAAATTTTATGTATGTCTTCAATTAGTAGTACAACAATTCGAATGCCAACTTTGTCTTCTATTTGTGTGTATGGGTCAGAGTATTTTTTTTCTGATCTGTAAAACGCTTTATCAATTAAAGACTTATTGTCTTTGAGCCTAACTTTTAGAGGTATTTTAAAAAAAGTTTTTAGATTAACTTTTTTGTTTCTTAGTTCTGTAGAAATTTTTTTAGAAACGCAATTTCCCCAAGCTTCGTAAATAGGCTTTTCAAAAATCCATAATTTTTCAAACTCTAATTCATTCATCCTTGTGGGGCTGCCCTATCTTTTATAGTGATTTTAGTCCATTTTTGAGATTCTCCTGATTCGTCTTTATCTCCACTAATAGACTCTATAGTTACATAATCTTTGAAGACTTCAGGAGAACCTATAATTCTCACATCTTTTCGGAACTCGATTTTTCTGTACTTTATTTTACTTTCAATGTGCTTTAAGTCTTTAAGAAATGCAGTATTTGGTAGTCCAGATTTTGTCATATAAGATTTAAAATCATCTTGTGTGTCTATGCTTAAGTAAGTCGAAGCAAAATTTTCTGAACTAATTTTTGAGGAGTTGTCAACTTTCAAGTAGGTTGTCAAAGCGTTAAGTAAGTCATTTTTTTCTTCAATATCTAGATCTAAATTTTTAATAAAACGGGTTCCATGTTCATAAAATTCTTTTGTCATCCTAGCACTTGTTTTTGGATAACCACACATCCTAAGAAGTCAGAGTAAAAATACTGGGCTGCTGCCTTTCCGTCAGCCTTGTCAATTTGACTGTCAGAAATCATAACTAGAAATTTTTGATTTAAATCATCAATAGACTCAGTGTGATTTTTTTCAAAAAATCCAGCAGTTTTGTAAAGTTTTGTACTAGGTGTCAATAAAACTTCCTTTATGTAGTTTAGAGAAATTTCATTTGTTTTGGGATTTATTTTTTTCTCATAAGCACTATGAGTTTCAGCCTTTATTATGCCTAAAAACTTTTTCTTTGGGTACCCTTGAGTACCAGTAAAAATTACCACTATTCCTCCAGGTATAGATTTTCTCTGCTGGGAGTTAGTTAATTTTTGAGCTATATCATATGAAGAAACCGCAAACTCTTCATCATCTTGGTTTATCATCTTGTCTATTATTTTAGATATATCGCTCTCGTCTTGATTCACTATTTGCATTTTAACTGCTCTAGAGTTTTCACCTAGAGCTTCCCTTACCCTAGAATTAAAAGCCTCTAGAGCTTCCGTATCAAATTTAGTGTATGAGTTGCTTTGAGTAGGTGTTACCTTGTTTCCATCCTGATCTCTTTGATAAATTTGGTGAATTATTATTCTGTTAACAGATAGATTGAGCAATTGCATTTGTATTTCTCGTTTTATGAATTTTTTTGATATAGCTATTATCAAGTAGATTTGATCAGGATCATTTAAATTATTAGAACTTTTCCTGCTTTCAAATGTTTAGTTAAGAAGATTGATAGATTAAAGACGAAAATTTTGTTTCTTGAGATGGTAGAACAGCGAGTTAGAATAAGACATTTATAATTAGGAATTTTACTGATATTTGATTGAAAAGCAAGTGTATATCCAATAGTACATAAAAAAGCAAAAATAGTTTTAGGGTTATTTTTCTGGTTTTTTTAATAATTTTCAATACTTATAGTGAAGAAGTGTCTATTATGTAGCTATTACTACGAGGCACATTCTTGTAGTAATGTGAACTGAAGGCTTACAAGATGGTTGTGGTTGATAGAATCAGAGTACTACGGGATGTAATAGTCACAATGTTTTATGCGACTCTCAGATAAATATTGTGAAGAAATTCGCTTGATACTACTAGATTATCAAGCGAAGGCGAGGAGTCCTGAGAGTACGATGGCTAGGATGATGCCGGTGATTGTCCAGCCTATTTTTTTGTGTTTGATCATCATGGGAGTGGTTGCGGTGTGATGTTTGGGGTTGGATGGAGTGGATTGGGGTTGGAGGTTGAATGTGTGTGGGTTGTGGGTTAGCTGTAAACTGAGAAGTCTTCGAATATGATGTTGAATAGGGGTATTTCGTCTAGGAGTTCTAAGCCTTGTACAACGCTTTCAGTGAAGTTGGTGGTGCCACAGATGAAGTAGAGGTAGTGTTCGTAGTCGTCAAAGGTGATGTGTTTTTGTAAGAAGGCGGCATCAATTCTGCCATTCATTCCTTGCCATTTTTCATCGGGTTTTGAGAGTATGAAGTTTATTTCTACGTTGCTGTCTTTGGCAAGTGCTAATAGTTCTTCTTTGAATAGGATGTCTTGTTGGTGGCGGCAGGCATAGAATAGTTTTACTGGGTCGTGATCTTGTTCGTGTTTGCGTTGACGTAGCATGCTTAACATTGGGGTGATTCCAATGCCACCAGCAATCATTACGGATCCGATGCCTCGGTTAGGTGGTCCTTTGTGGAGGTCGCGGTTAAAGTGTCCGTAAGGACCGAATAGATAGACTTGGGTGTTTAAGTCCATTTTGCTGATTTTGCGGGTGAAGTCGCCAGTTTCTTTAATGGTGAGTGAAATTCGTGGTCGGTCGGCAGGTGCTGAGCTGATGGAGAAGGGATGGGCTAAATTTCTGATGGGAGTCCAGCCAAAGGAGACAAATACGAATTGTCCAGCGTGGAATTCAAGTGCTTTAAATCCATTAGGTTCAAGAACGATGTTCCATTGTTTGTTTGCCATTTCTTTTATTTCTACGATGTTGTAGGGTTTTTTGGCGTTTTTGATGGGTAGGTAGTGATGAATGTAGAGCAAGGAGCCAATGGCGATAACGACTAATATTAGCCAGAAGCCTATCATGACTGGATGGCTACTGTAATTGCCTTCGGCAACGGCATGTGAGAGGATGATGAGTACAATGGCGATTGCCCAGATTTCATGCATTAGACGCCATAGTTCATATTTGAAGCGGATTTTAGAATGAGTTTTGGCAAGGATAATCTGGCTTAGGATGAGTACCAATAGTACGAGCATGATTAGTAGGTTGTCAGGCATTCCAAAGGGGGCAATCATGACGATGTGCGTGATACTCAGTAGGGTGGCGATGATGACGATTCTGCGATGGAAGATGAGGGTTAAGTCAATGCCACGTTTTTTGGATACAAAGTTGAACCGTCCTGTTAGAAGGAATGAGATAAGGAACATCATGAGTGAGACTAAGCCAGCACCAATTGCAAATTCTTTGGTTGAGATGCTTGATGGTTCAATGGGTAGTAATCTTGCGACTATCAATGGAGATAGGACGATTAGGGCAAAGAGTATGATGAAGCTTGGCGGTCCATTGGTGAGAAATGACTTCCAATTAACTTTTCCGTGATAGAGTTGCATAAAATGTATTGCGGTGTTTGGTGGGGTTGGCGAGAAAGAGTGGTTGTTATGGAGTATGTTTTAGTTTATTAGCGTAATTTTAGCCGATGTTAGGATGGAATGGGTGTTTAGTTGGTTTTAGTCCTACTTTAGTCCTACAAATGAGTAAAGCTTTTTTTGCAAAAAGTCTGAAAAAGTTTGGTTGTCTGTAGTCTGTTTTCTGTTGTCTAATTGAGGTATGTGTTCCTACTTGGGAGTGTCTATACAAGTGTCGGAACGAGTCGGGTAGCTCAGTAGTTACGATTGTTGTTTTGTTATGAGTTTGCTGTTGGTTTGCTGTTCGTTCGCCTAATTCGCCTGTAGTTCTCCTGAAAATTCTGCTACGGCATCATGGGCGTGTAGGCTTTCGTAGTGTTCAACGCGGACTTGGTAGGTGTCAAATAGGGTGCTGTTTTTTGGTTGTTCTATCCAAGATTTTAGTTTGCGTGCACTGTCTTCACAAAACATTAGGTTGCTACTGTTTAGGCGGGCAAATTCTTGTTCATCTTCGCGTTTGACAAGTGCTTGTACGGGTGTTGCAAGTGTTCGTTCAAGGTCATCAATCAATGGTAGCCAAAAGCTATCGGGTTGTGTTAAGGGGTTGATTAGGTTGAATTTGACAAAAGCGGCACTGCGTTGGCTGTGGGGGGTTGCACAAATATTTTCTTCTTGAGTTAGCCAGTCAAGGATGGTTTCTTTGTTGATTGCTGGTTGGTCGCTAAAGTCATTGGCGAATTTTTCCATGATGAGTTGTCTGGAGAGGGCGGCTGAGCAGGGGCAGGTGGAGGAATAGATGATTTCTAGTGAGACTTCAAGAGAGAAGGTGTTTTCAGTTAAAGTTGCTAGTAATTCAACTGGATAGTTGCGCCATCCTTGATTTTTTGAAATTAATGAGGGGCGTAGTTGGAATACATCAAAGTCTATTCTTAATTGTGCGGTGCCACTTAGTTCTTGCTGGGTGTCTAGCATGGCTTGTAAGAGTTGATGGATGTTTTCTACGGTGAGTAGTTGGGTTGATAGGCGATTCATTGCCAGTGCATAGAGTCTGGACATGTGAATGCCTTTGGCTTGGTTTACTAAGTCAACACCAACTTCTATGTTCCCTTGAGTGGTTGCAAAGGTGTTTTGATTGTTTAATGAGGCGTTTGTTGCGGTTGTTGGAATGAGTAAAGGCAGTTGTAGGTTTGACATGCCAACAAAATCCAAGGGTGCGTTATCTATCGTAGCATTAAGAGCTACATCAGGCATATCTTTTTTTATCATCTTGATTTTGTTGAGTGGGTGGTATTATACAAAGAGTTGAGTCTGTGGGCGTGGAATGTGCCTGAAAAGGGTGTGTTTGGAGTCTCTATATTGAGGTTCATGAGTGGGGGGTGGCGATTGGAAGTGTGCGTTGTTGGTAGAATTTTAGTGAGGTTATGCATTCTCACGTAGGAGCTTGTTTATACAAGCTTGGGAGCGAGTGTTTTATATGAGCGGTTACAAGGTTTCAAAGTCTGTTAATAAAAAAGTAACCTTAAATTATAAATCTTATTCGGTGTATTCCTTAGCAATCCGAAAAATTTGTTTAATCATTGCGGCTAGTCCATTTTTGCGGTTGCCACTTAGATGTTGGATTAGTCCAATTTCTACGAGGAAATCTAATTTGGCGTTGATGATGTCTTCCGCTTGTTGATTGTTGAATACTTCCAAGAGTAGGGAGATTAGACCTCTAACAATTGCGGCATCGCTGGTTGCTTGAATTTGTAGGCGTTTTTGTGTATCGGATTCAATGGTGAGCCATACTTGAGATTGACAACCTTTTACACGATTTTCTTCTATTTTGTCTTTAGCGGGTAAGTCTTTTAGTCGGATTCCTTTTTCGATTAGGAAATGGTACTTTGCTTGCCAGTCGTCAAGTTTTGCAAAGTCGGTGATAATTTTTTGTTGGATTGTGGCAATGCTTTGTGGTGCTACTAGCGATGGTTGAGAAGGTGAATTTGTCATAGGGATATGTAAAAAAATGATGTTTTTTTTGTCAAAAATAATATCTGTTGCTTATAATTAGGACTATTATATTATGAATTGATTTGTTGTTATTTGCAAACTGCTTATAAATTGTAAAGATTGGGGTGTAAGTAAATCAATGAGTGCTATTCTAATATAGTTAATTATTTGTTATTAGATAACTGTTAAGGGTACCTCTATTTATTCTGGACAGATGAAAAAAGATGAGATTTTGTTCCCAATAAGGCAAAAAGAGTGAGGAATAGCACTCCTATTTCCACTTTTTTTAACGCAATTGGGGGCGAAATATCGCTTTTTTGGCTGATTCATGAATAAATCGAGGTACCCTTAAGGATAGAATGGTTGATAGCGATTAATATTAATGGGTTTATTTATCGGTTGTTCAGATAGATAGGCGGATATGTTATCAGGTATAAGCTGATAGTATGATTACAATAAATGTTTAAAATCAAGATGTGCTTAAATGGTGTTTAGTGAATTAAGCATGTATAAGCATAAGTTTTCTGGTCGTTATACTCTTCGTACTTAAGAACTTCTTGTTGAGAGTGTACCAATTTTTTTCGTGGCAAGGCGTTAGGATGCAGTGTGAAAAAGATGATAGGCATCACACAAAGATGAATAACGCAGGTGCTGAGAAAAAATGGAGGTGTCCTTACTTAGTTCAAAGGTTCAAAGAGTGTATAATTTTGGAAGTTAAGTTAGTGAAGTTAAGTTGGTTTTTGTACTATACTATTTGTATTAGTTGCAAATTGATAAACATGTTAACGTTAAATGTAAGTAGTGTGTTTAGGGAAAAATAGAAGATACTTTTGTCTATACCCCATATCCCATACCACTGACTAATTAACATGGATAAAACTTCCTGAATTAATTTTATTCTTTTTTTATCTTTTTTTCGTATTAAAATCATGGAGAAATTCAATGGATAGACGTAATTTTATTAGTGGTGGCGTGGGTGTTGTTGCTGGTGGTGCTCTTGGCTATGTAGCTGGTAAGGGTTCTTCTGAAAAAGCACCTGAAGTTAAAAAGGTGGTTGAAGCCCCAGCCGTGCAAACCAAAAAAGTTAAGGAATTAAAACTCGTAACTTCTTGGCCTAAAAACTTCCCAGGTTTGGGTACAGCACCAGAACGTTTCGCTAAACGAGTGGAGCATATGAGTGAAGGTCGTTACAAGATTAGAGTTTATGCTGGTAACGAGTTAGTGCATCCATTAAAGTGTCTGGATGCGGTTCAAGAAGGTACTGCTGATTTGTATCATTCTGCTGATTATTACTATAAGGGTAAAACACCTGCGTTTGCGTTTTTTACTGCGGTGCCTTTTGGTTTTACGGCTACTGAGCAAGATGCTTGGTTGTCTCATGGTGGCGGACAAGCGTTATGGGATGAATTGTCGGCTCAGTTTGGTGTTAAGTCAATGGCTTGTAGTAATACGGGTGTGCAGATGGGAGGTTGGTTTAAGAAGCCAATCACTTCTGTCGATGACCTTAAAGGGTTGAAAATGCGTATGCCAGGTCTTGGTGGTGATGTGCTGAATGCACTTGGTGGTACAGCGATTACCTTAGGTGGTTCAGAAATTATGCCAGCACTTCAAGCAGGAACTATTGATGCAACAGAGTGGGTGGGTCCTTGGAATGATTTAGCCTTTGGTTTTTATAAGGTGGTTAAAAATTATATGTATCCAGGTTATCATGAACCAGGTTCAACTTTGTCATTAGGCATGAGTAAAAAGCTTTGGGATGGCTTATCAGCACAAGATAAAGAAATCTTCTCATCTGCCGCTATGGCTGAAAATAATTATGGTTATGCTGAGTTTAATGCACATAATGGTCAAGCATTGACGACTTTGATTGAACAGCATGGCGTAGAACTTTTTGAAATGCCTGATGAGGTTTTTGTTGAATTTGGTAAAGCTTCTAAAGATGTTTTATTGGATGCGTCTAAGCAGGATGAAATTTCGGGTAAAGTTTATGAAAGTTTCATGAAGTTCTATCGTGATATTACTAAATGGACAGGATTGTCAGATAGTGCTTATTCAAGAAAACGCTCCTTGTACGATATAGGCTAAGCACTCACTCTCTACTTACTCTCTTTTATCCTTTTCGAACTTAAGGGTACCTCTGTTTATTCATGGCTTTAGTCAGAAAAGAGGTACTTTTAAGTGGAAGTACCCTAAAATTTTTGCCACTGTGCTTGTGATACAATATTCTATAATTTCAAGTAAAATTTATCTTTATTCAGATAGAATTATTTAGTGATGAAAAACGAAAAATATACCTTAGAAGACGTTTGGCAAATGTTTGCTGAAACTGATGTTAAGTTTAAAGAACTTGCAGAGCAATCTGCTGAACGTTCTAAAGAAGCTGATCGTAGATTTCAAGAAACTGAAGACAGGTTCCAGCAAACAGAAGAACTTGTTCGTAAGTTGACTAAGGCGACGGTTCTGCATGAGAGCTATATTGATAATCAGAGTGCTAAGGTAGAGCGATTTTTTATTGAAGCGATTCGTAATAATGGTT